>JBCFYV010005658.1:0-15582 GCA_039000515.1 Timema cristinae | reverse complement strand
GGGGTCACCTACTGTAAAGTATCGCGTTAGACCACGCGGCCAACGAAGCGGGTTGGTTTAAGCGTTAATGTCCTAAGTTGCGTTAGATTTTATAAGCCCATCATCTTTAAAAGAGTCTTCTGAGAGGTACACCAGAATCCTATAGTAAGATTCTGATAGAAGAAATGGCTTCCGTATGGTTATTTGTAAGAAAATTAGGCTATAAGTAATGTATTTATAAAGTGTAATCTAGATTTTAAAATGTTATTGTTTGAAAAATCATTAATTTGTTATTATTACGTTTAACACTAGGGTTACTAAAGGCTTAGTCAAAGTTTAAGAAAATGGATTCACATTAGCGGAGAGAGGAGATGGGAGAATCTCTCCATCGCACCCTAAACCCTTTTCACTGGCCATTTAATATATTACGAGCTTGACTCTTACACCATTTGACCACCAGTGGACTCATTGTAATTTAACAAATGTGTTTAGTAGGTTTTTTAGAACGTTCTAATCATAAATAGTATAGAAAACAGAACGGAACCAACTATCCTGAGTGTATCTTAATCCTAGAAAGTTTTCCACTATCCCTTTACGTAAAGAAGGGTACATCTACTCTGAATTTTTCTTCATAATACATACTTCATTAATGTAATTAAAGGCGTACTTACATCCCGTAGGGTGCAAACGAAATCCCTAAATCCTTTATCTTAAAGAGACAGATTGAAAAGTAATATTTTAAGAAATACAACAGAATTCACATGGAGAAAGAGGTTGGCAAACTATATTACTGTAGCACTTTAAATAACGTATCCTGCGGGATTCGAGTCTGGGCCTTCTGTATCACATTAAGGCTTGTCTCCCCCTCCCCACATGATAGTGTCGTTGAGAGGAGTATTAAGTACCTGAAGTTAAAACTATGACGTGACATGCACAACACGATCAAAGAAATCGACCTGTTTTTTTTTTCAGATGGATATTTTTTTTATTTAAAAAACAACAACACGAAATGCGATGGATCCGTATAGACTCATATCCCTCGAGGAACTCGCTATCAACTCTTTCCCCCCTCCCTACTTGAACCATAAATCATTTAAGGTGGGCCTTGTAGGCCTACCTACCAAGTCGCAGGTACAGTTCGAGGCAGCGCCAAAGAAGACAGAAGATCCTGGAGTAGGTTTGGGCGAGGGGTAAGGGAGACAGTGGATATGTGGGGAGATTGATGGAACGGTTCAGTCGGCAGATGTTAGCATGGTACTTTTAAGTTAGAAGGGCATAAACATCATATTAGTGTTTGTATCTCATTTAGGGTGCATAGAGTGCACTTTCTAAACATAATGTTCGCTTTCTTAGTTTTAAACACGTTAAACAAAAAACTATACACAAACAAAAATAATTGTGGGTAATAGCTAAGGGATCTAAACCATGGACCCTTTATGAGTTCGTCGATATTGTTTTCAAGTGATCACACTCCTCAGTGCCGTAGTTAGCTAACGCGCTGGTTTCGTGTTGAGCTAGACGTCAAAGGACGGGAAGATTGAGGTTCGAATCTCGCTCGGGTGAACTGGAGATTAAAAAAATGATTTTCCACTCTTTCTCCACGAACATGCGGGCTCACTTTCTTTATATTCAACCTTTCCAAATCCTAACCGATTAACGTAATTAGTACTTAAGCGTATTAACCCGAACGGGGAGTAAGACTTGGTGATAAATATTATTATTATTATTATTCAAGGGGTTCGTGAACTTGAATGGGGAAAAAAGTTATATTTTTATTTTCACTAAGATCTATCATATCCTTCAGTTATGAACGTAGGTAATGTGTGACAAACTTTCTTTTTTGTTGTGTGTGGCGTAAGTAATATCTCAATATAATTGGTTTCTTATGTATCTAAAACCATTATTCTGAGAAGGGATCCATAGGTTTCACCAATCTTCCAAAAGGTGGGGGGGGGGAGGGGAGGGAGAGAGATCTATGGCACCAAAAGGGGTCAAAAAACTAGTCTAAGGCGTCAAAATCTCAAATGGATTGATTTTTAGCGCCGGTCAGATCTAGATTTAAATGTAAACCAGATGTAGGCCGATGAGGTTATTTTCTCACCACGTCTACAAGCTAATTCGGGTGCACTTCCTTCAAGACACCCCTTCCCCCAATTCTTCCCAGTTAGAAAATATCGTTAATATCCTGGGCTTTAATGTCTTGATAACAATAATATATCAATAATAAAATGGAGGCCTACACCAAACCTAACGATACAAAATTACTATCTAGTTACAAAGACAGACTAATCGAGTTCATAAATAAAACATTATTTAAGGGCATACCTGGGATCAAACAACTGTCCCTATGATCTGTTGTCAATTTACTTAACCACTCAGCTACGGGAAATACTGCTTTTAATAATATAGGTTAATTTACTTAACATATTTTATTACTATTATTATTGAAGTGATTATTGAGTTGTTCAACTAAGTTAACTTCTTTAATTTTTTGTTAAATACCCCGTCTTGCTACCCGTTCGGGTTATACTAGTTACCCTAATATGTTAGGGATGAGAAAGGTTGAATTTATAGGAAGTGTACCCACATTTACGTTGAGGAAGATTGGAAAACTAGTTTAGAAAAATCCTCAATACCCCAGACCAAAATTTGGACTTTGATCTCCCGTCATCGGCAGTCTAGTCTACTGCGAGAGTTGCACGTTAGACCAGGCGGCCACCGAAGCGGGTCTCAGCTAATTAACCTAAGCAAATAATATGAGAACATTTTAGAAAACATTCCAAAAGAATCTTCCATAAGGAGTGTATATATATTAAAATTACATACTAGTTCATTACACATCGTGTCTCAACACCTACCGAACTCCATGATTATGGTGCGCTGATATTAGCACCGAAACATGTCGGAAAATTAGAGTTCCTGTAACCAACATCAACACAGAAACACTGCTAAAGGAGTAAGGGGCGTAAAATCCTTCTAGACAAGACTTAGATACCTGTTTATACGAATTTCTTTATATTCTCTTGTAAATTAAAAGGTTTCTAATCAATTTAGCCTCCATTATATATTAGTTTTTTTATCTCTTCCACTTTTGTTTTTAACTGGTTTGAACTATTTAACCCGCCCCCACCCCCAACTTATTTTTAATGTTTTATGTAATCAGTCACCTTAATTTAAATAATTGTCAATTCTCAGTATATCATATCACCCAATTTAACCTTTTTCAACTAACTTAATCTCACTCTATGTTAATGATTTAAAATTTAACCTTTTAATTTATTATTCTGCTACTTTGTTCCACTTATATCAATTAATATTATATGACCATCTCTTACTACTTTTTCAATCACGTTATATCTCATGAAATTATTTCACTTATGCTCTTATCTGCTTATATTTCACTCTTTTTGAAACTGTTATCAATTGTTTATATTTAGTTTATTTATTTTTAATTATCCAACTTTCATTATAATTGTTATTACCATGCTACTACACCCATTTAGTTTGTTATATTTTTGACTTGCAGGTTTACTTTTAAATATTGCCAACCATATATATGTAATTCTACTCTATTAGTATACCCCCTTTGACTCATATTATTGTATATGTTTTTATTTAATGCTATGATTCTCATTGTAAAATGTTTTAACGCATTAATTATCAATTTGCTTTAATTTAACTTTTTAGCCTATTCTTTCTTATTTATCTTTATTATCAATTACTATCTATGTCTTTGTTTTAATAAAAGAATATGAGAGTAATAGTAAGTAATTTAGCATAATAATACTGCTTCGATGGCCGCATGGTCAAAAGCATCACTCTCACAATAGACTAGACTACCAATGTCAGGGAGATCAGGGTTCGAATCACGGCTGGGTGCACTAGAGTGTTTTTTTTTCTAAATGATTTTTTTTAATCTCACTCCCGCAAATGCGGGTAATTTTTCCTCTAAATTTAACTTTCTTCTTCCCTAAATCTTTAGTGTAATTAGTACATATTATGGATATAATCTAAACAGGTAGAAAAATAGCATCACAATTCTCTGGGCGAGGTTAATAAACAACAATAATTTAAAAAAATCTAGTCCATCTAGTCCGACACCTTGGCTCAGTTGGTAGTGTGTCTGTAAAATGAGCTAAAGGCCCTGGTCTCAAATACTGGTATGTCCGAAAAATGTATAATTGGTGAAAATGTGGGTTTTCCTCCTTGACAGCAATGAATTAACAGCTGAGGGTTGGATGCTATGTATGCTCTAGATTTAAGTTAGTTCATATGTCGCTCGCTGACATAATCAGTACGATTCAGAAAGTGCAAGTTAAATACCTCAAATAAATAAAAGAATGAAAAACCTAGTGTATCTATCTGAAAATAAACCCATTAAGATTCTCTTTCCAGCTGTATTTGTTGTTACAGACACTAAATTCACACGGTGTCATTAGAACTTTCAGGCTATTGATTAGGATGTAGATAGGGCGCATGGCATCTTCAACCGGAATTTAAACCTAATACATGTGTAGCCAAGAAGTAAACGTAATAGACCTCTCGGTCATGACAAACCCTTAAACGGTCGGCAACATTTTCATTTTGGGCTCCGATCGATGTTTACATGTATCGACGGTACTGTCATCATCCTTCGTTTCCTCAATACTTTTATTTTCTTTATTTTCTGCCTACATCGTGTATTTTTTCCTTAAATTCAACATTTCCTGCCATGATAGAAAATACATAAAAGGTACACTCCCTTTACCCTGAATGGCAGCAGTCTTACCTTGATGGTTTACACTATGGACCTATCTTTTAAGCTATACCATAGTGGAATAGTGCAAGGTAAGCTTTCCTAACGTGAGGATGTAGTAGTAATCGATTGAAAATTTCTACAAGATAATCGGTCGGTCTTTACTAAATGTGAGAGCACAGATGTGGTCATGATCGTTTGGGGTGTTTGGTTTCACACGCTAACTAAACTCTCTCTGAAAGACTACTTTGTATTTTGGTAGAATCGAACGTTTCTAATCTTATGCTACAGAGGGGAGGGAGTTATAGTCGGGTCGTTATAAGAATAACCTTATTTTACATTTCAAATAGTCACTAAATTTACTTTCATTTATACATACACCAAGTCACATTGTCTTTAACTGACCTTTAGACAGATGGTTTGTATTTTGTTAAATTATAAATAAATAGGTTGATATTTTGTCAACTTTGGCAGCTCAAATCAAGGCCGTAGCCAGCCAATAAATTCAGGGGGGGTGGGGGGGGGGGGTGGGTTGGTAGGCACATCCCCAATTGCCTCAAGCTTGGAAAATTCTAAATGATAAACAGTTTTAGAAGCTATCTGAAGGTTTTTTTTATGGCAACATAACGCCATAACTGCTGGAGGCTAGGACAAACACCTCTCTAAGCTCTCTAAAGTGTTTTCTGGTAAAATGATATAACACCATAAATGCTGGAGGCTAAGATAAATCTATATATTTAAACACCTCTAGAAACCCTCTAGATTGATTTTTAAAATAACATAAGGCCCTAACTGCTGAAGGCTAGGAAATTTTTTAAGTATTAAACACCTCTAGAAGATAACTGAGGTGTTTTTTTTAGGTCAACATAACCCCATAGCTGCTAAAGGCTAGTAAAAATTATGAATATTAAACACCTTTAGAGGCTCTCTGAAGTGCTTTTTATGGTAACACAGCCCCTTAATTTATATTAGTACCTTAATTTTGATATAGTTTGAACGATAAATAAAGCCATATACATTTTGTTCGTAAAATTTCGGGGGGTTTGAACCCCAAAGTCCCCTCCTTGACTCATATTTATTTGTTCTTTGTTTTAAAAGAGCTTTTTTATGACACTCCGAATATACAGGCTCATTAAAGTAAGGTTACAGACTCTAATAACCCTTTAATGTGATAAAGAGCCTTTTTAAATCAATATTCAAATGATTAATTTAGGATCACGTGTCAAGTCAGCAAAAGATTAATTGATCTTTTTTTTAAATTTACTTCCAACTAAATTTGTTTGAGCTGTTTCTCATTTATAATACCATTATCATCGTGCTTAAATAAGCTCTAATGTTTCAAGGTTGTCTGAAGCTAAAACTTCCTCGCCTCATTTCTATAGAGAGCGGTGTAGTGTTCTAATCTGTTTGTCTATCCACCCCTACTCCCTTTACCATCCATCCCCCCTCACCCACCACACCTCTTGTTACATTGAATGTAAACACCGCAGATACAAGAAGCTAAAAGTAGGAACATTTCTTACCACTCTATCGGTAAATAAATTACATACTCGTGAAGGTTTTCTTTTCCTCCGTTTAAAACAATCTTCTCAACGAAATCTCTTCTTCAAAATCTTATCTAGGTATTGGATCTCTTTTGATTATTTCTTCTTTTCTTCCAACCGCGAGACGTGGCTTGTAACAACTTTTTTTTTTTCCTTAACTTTATTTTTTGTCTCTAATGTTCTATCATTTCCTCTGTTTACGTTGCTCTTGTGTGCTTTGCTATGAAGCATGTCATTGTCATTAAAATGCAACGAACGAGAGTAAGATTGAGTCAGTGTTGCCAAATTGCTGAGGAAACGTTTGTGGCCAATACTCTTATCCAATAAAATGTAGTCCTCTTGTAGCTCAGATAGGTGTTGTGGCTATAGCATAAACCATGCTATCTATAGCTAGTGTGACCTTACACACATTTTTTTTTTGGAGGAAAGCACAGTGTAACCTCATCTATTCGATCTCTGACCATAATGACAACCACATTTATGAAAATTTGGGTAATCCGGAAACTATAGGAAAAATTAATTAAAACAATATATATGACTACAACTCACCATTTATTTTCAAAATAACAAATTATAAAACTCTTGAAAATATTACAGCCACTATTCACTCTTAAAATGATAAGATTTGTTGTGTATTGAGTGATGTAGTTCAGTTTTAGTTCAGTAGAGTACTGTGCTCATCCTACAACTATATGTATTTGAAATGAGTCTTTTTAATAATACGTCAGCTATTCGCCCATAAAAATGTTGTTACAAAAAAAATTAATGCTAATTTTCAGTCTGGATAAATCAGAAATTAGGATCAACAAGGTCTCACTGCTGTTTTACGGGGGTAATGTCCCGTTGTCGTACAAAACAGGTGATAGTACACCCTAAGATACTGGTTTTTAATCAAGTTATTCAAAAGGTACTTTGTTTTTAGGTTAGAGAGAATAGAATTTTTAATTAAACAGCGCTTGCGCAAGAAAATTCTCTATTGAGTTTTATTTTTTCCAGTTATATTTACAAGTTATATTTGCCAAAATCAGGATTTTGGTATGAAAAAATACCTTTCTGAACGGATTTATTATCAGAACCCATGTACACCTTACGTTTTACATTTTTTTTGTTACATACGTCTTTCAATGATTTTTTTATATTACCTATTTTTTATAAATTTATTTTGCTTTGAATGCTACGAATTAAACTTTTATAGTGAAGTATTGGTTTTAAATGATTAGCAGCCAACATCCTAAATTTATTTCTAACTTATCATGACATTGGGGTGACCTGGTGGTTTAGGGGTAAGGTGTCAGACTTCTGTGCTGGCGGCCGGGGTTCAATCCTCGGTCCCGGCACAGATTTATCTGATTACCAAACCCTTCCTACACCTCTGACAAGACATCTTGTGAATGTGTGGAATGCCAGGCCGCCACCGTGGTTCGGATTCCACGTTAAACTGTAGGTCCTTCATTTCATCTCACAATCACCCTACCATTACACATTAGCGTAAGTGCGTATAACCCGAACGGGTAGTAAGACGCGGTGCTAATAATAATAATAATAATAATAATCATGACATTAAAAAAAGGTTTAGTATTTAAATTTATTTATGTGTTTGTACAAACAGATTTTTTCTTGATAGCATAAAACTTTGATATAAATCTTACCGGGTCCACTGATATATTAGGGTTTTGGTAGAAAGGAACATTTAAAGCAGTTATTCCTAAACTTTTTCAGCCTACCTCCTTCAATTTTTCGGGAACGTTATAAAAGATATTTTTTAAATTGCTTTTTAGCTACTTGTTTATTTTATAATGGCAGAAAATTAGTATAAAAATTAGTGAAAATTAGTGTGATTATGGGGACAGTTTTGTTTTTATCAATTATTGAATATTGGGTTTGATGTTTGACAGAGAACACCGCAAACCCACTTTTCAATTCAATTGACAATGCTGTTTAGTTTTAATGAAATTCACAGTGGAAAGTTTAGGGGTTTTGCACGTGCCTGCAATGGTATATTATAGATAGAAGGAGGGTAAAAAGGAGTAGGGGAATGAATCCGAGGCTAGCAGGCTTGAAAATATACAAGTGCATGCGTACAAACGTCTCCCTTTTGGTCGGTCACCTAATACATGAATTACATCTGGTAGGTAGCGTTGTCAATACGGCAAGAAAAATTAACTTCATTACTTTATGAAAGTGATTGAAATAAATAATTTCTTCAATTCTTACCTGATTTTTAAATGTACTTCCAAATGGGTCCATGCTCCCATCCCCTGCTCCGCCGTAGAAGCAATCCAGACCCACAGGCTGGAAACCATTGATTTAAAGATTTTAATCTAGATATTTTGTTAAAATTGACAGCATCTTACTTTATTATTAGTACTATTTCGTAGATATTTATATTATCTAGGAAAAGTAACGGTTTCAGATCACATGGTTTTATTTCCAAAAATTTTAAAATTGTTTTGATAGCTTTAGTCGGTTTTAAGTCTTATCTCAGTCGGTAGGTGTCTGCCTACTGAGCTAAGGGTCCGGGTTCAATTCCCGGCATGGCATAATGGTCATAAATTAACGGCCGGGAACTGTATGTTATACCCGTTCTAGACTTAAGTATGATTATAAGGCATATGAAGCCACGACAGTCCTAGCAAGTCGGCAAAAAAAATATATGGCTTGAATAAAAAACTGACCTAGGCCATGGGTGGAAAACAGTAATGAATGAAAAATAAATGTGTTGTAAGTCGTCTGCCACTATAATCAGTTGCTTCATAAAGTGCACGTTAAATATTCCTAACACTTAGATAATCTATGGCTTTAGGAACTCGAAAGTTAACTGTCGCACTTAGAGACACCTATCCTATCTTGATTTTATTCTATCCAACCTACCTCATTACACCTTAACTCTTTCAGACCCATTTAAATTTTGTCCTCTCATCTGCGTCTAGGGCTTCCTAATGATGATAATAATAATAATAATAATAATAATAATAATAATATTTAGCACCGCGTTTACTACCCGTCCGGGTTATACGCTTTAAGTACTAATTACGCTAATGGATTAGGAAATTTTGGTAAGGTTGAATTAGAGGAAGTGAACCCGCATTTGCGTGGAGGGAGAGTGGAAATCTATTTAGGAAAAAACACCCCCAGTTCACCCGACCGAGATTCGAACCTCGATCTCCCCGTCCTCAGCAAGTCGAGCTCAACACGAGGGCTTCCTAATGGTCTCATCACATTGTGTTTGCCAGTCAGTACCCTGGATATGGTTATATATTCTTCCATTCGCACTGCATGTCCTGCCCACCGTATTCTGCGAGATTTTATTATACTAACAATGTCTTGTGATGAGTACAGTGTATTTAACTCATCATTATGTAACTTACTCCTTTTCCTAATATCTAATCCCATTTGCTCCAAATATCTTCCTAAGAGTACCTTGTTTTCATTTCAAGTACCATATATATTTTTTTTCGTCATGTGAGGTACGATACCATGTTTCAACCCATATAGAACAAACTCTAAAATAATTGTTTTGCACGAATATTTTTCTTAGTTTTATATTCCTTTGAAAGTAGGCGAGATGTCAACGAAAAACAAAACAGCTTTTTTAACAGATATTGAAAAATCTAATCTAAGCCCAAACAGTTACTCAATTTACTTTCATGGATTCTTCATACATGTGTTTCTGGAGCTGTCATTTTTTGAGAGATGAGATCAATTTTTGACAGCTGCTGAAAGATACAAATGACAAATATAGGTGTTCTATATTTCTTATAGGCTATAAGATTCTTACCATACATAGCAAGTCGATCATACTTTGGGTACATCTACTTAGAAGATGATATGCCTTTCTTGTAGTTTTTTTGGTGATTTGGAGATCGGGGTTCGATTTTAGAAAGGGTGTTTAAGTTTTATTTTCCTTTAAAGAGCTAATGACCGACATGTCATGTTGTGTCAACGCGTCTCTAAACTATAATACTAGCAATAAGAGTATATTTCTTTCAAAATAAGCCCAATTTTTCTTCACGCTTTTGTGGATACACTTCTACTAAACTCTATCATCCCTATCCCTATAGCGTTAATTTGATATAAATATGTATATCCCGTAAGGTTAGTTAGACGTGCAGCACTGAAAATAATCTTTAAGAAAATCTATCCACAGTATTTAACATCTGGAATCTTTTGCTGTCAATAAACATCGAACCCAATGCTTATTAATTATTGCCGTTTAAGATACCACGGTATTACTAAGAGCCTTATGTACAGCATTTAAAAACATTCAACTTTAGGCAATAAGTTTTTACTTGTGTCTATATGACGTGAAATTAAAGCATGGCTGGGAATGTAGCAATACACAATTGGGACGTTTCAGTATTAAGTAAGGACCTTAGAGGGGAGTAGTAAGGGTTTGAGATTTGTCTAGGTTTGTTGACATGGAAGGAGGGGGTCATAACAATGATTACGTAAGGGAGAGAGAGAGACGGTAAAGAATGGCGCAGTAGCCCAGAGACCAGAAATGACAGATAATAGTTTAAAAGTGTCAAAATGTGGATTCAAGGACCTTGGACATTGGTTTAAAACTGGTTTAGAGTTTTGTATAACTATAATTTTTCATGTAATCACTAATACAATAGTTTCAATCAAGTGTAACTTTAAAAAAATATAATTTTATAACTTTTTTAATTTTTACCTGTTTAGTACCAAAAATAAAATCAGTTTTCAACACTATTTAACACTGTTAATTTTTCGTACCATTAATTTACAGCTCTACGTTAATAATCACTAACAAAAGAGTCGACAAAAAGAAAGATGGGGAGGGGGGCGGTAAGGGTGAGTCAGGGCTTGCTTATTTTTATCCCAAAATGGAGGAGGAGAGTCCAAGTTGGCCAAAAGCATGCTTATGTAATATTTGAACACAACCAAAGTCAAAGTTTCTACTTAAAATTTTTAAAACGTTGGTAAATTAAGTGTCTTAACTTTGTGGTTGTCACAGGGGATTGTGGGGGATCTGTTCTAAGATAAATCATTGACCAACTTTATTTGGGATTGTTTTGGCTGGTGATTAATAACACCCATTTATTTATCACGTACCCCTGATAGTACGCGTACCGCAGTTTGAGAAACACTGTGCTACAGTATTTTGTGTTTTATGTTGCTTCGAGTGGAATTGAACAAAGAGAAAATCTGGCTACGTTGGAAGCAACCCAACCGGAACCAGATAGTCCAACGTTTCTTGAGTACAATTCCTCGTGCAGTGTTCCATTCAAGTGTGGAAATGAGATGGGTTGTGATTTGGAGGGGCCTGGTAAGATCATTATACTCCTATTAATTATTACACTTTTTCAACATGTTCTTCGTTAAAAAAAACTGTAGTTTGACGTCATACTTCACGCATGGTGGATTTCGTGAATCTATAACTTGACGCAAGTTTAATTTTAGTTTATTAAGTGTTTTTGAAGTTTGATTACCTCCGGTAGCGTAACCAAAAATTAAGAGCGGGGGTGAAGAGGCTGTGGTTAGCGGGGAGGGGAGGAAGGGCTGCTCATGCGTAAAGTGTTTGGAAAATATTTAATATATTCCCCCCTATCCATATGGTAGAGAGCTTAGAGTTATCAAAGTCATAAATAAACCAACTTGATTCGATTCCAAGTGCTGCTAACGATAATATTTACTCTTTTATAAATCATTTCTTTCTTCGATCTTATTATACCTACATAGACGCTAGTGGTGGACCTCGATGGCTTTGGGGTAAATTTCTCACCTCAGGACCCGATCCTCATGGGTTCAAACCCAACTGAGGGATAAGGATTTTTCTTGGGTGATAGAAAATATGTAGCACAACTACCTTCGGAGGGGAAAGCCGTTGGACTCTTGTTAAGGCCCTGCCTACCATAAATGCACGGTTCTAAATAAAAGAATTTAGAACAAAATATATTTAATAATTCAACCTTGTTGTTTTTTATTTATTTTAGTAACATATCTGGGCATCTTTCATAATTCTTATGGAATTTTCAAAACCATGCTAAAAATAGTTATTGAAATATTTTCATTAAAATGTTTCCATTTCAATGCATTTTAAATGGGAAAACAAAAATTATTAATGGATTTATTTATTTTCTTTGTACAATTAAGCTAGAGTGTTTGTTTATAACATAGGCTATTTAATGAATAATTTCTTTTTCTTTTTAGACATATTTTTTAATTTGGGTTAGCTTCAATAATCACGACGATATTGAGCTCTAACGACTGCCAAGTCGACTATCTAGTCAAAATACATGGTTTTAAATACAACTTTTCCTTCTGCAACTAGTTGTCATAGCTGATAATAGTGTCCGTTAGTATGATCATTACCCATTTACAAGCTAGTATCATTTTGCAAGCGTTGGCTAACCTGCTGTATCGGAATGCAGGCGGCAATGGAGGGTTAAACTAATCTCTGTGACCTTCTTGAGTCAAAGAAACATTAATACCATGTACGTTAGGATAAGAAGGGCCAATGTCCAATTATGAAAATTTGCGTAATTAAATATAAACAATTAAACATCTTAATATATTCAGTAACTAAAATACTCACAAAGTCTTCCTGCTGTGTGAATAAATATAGTTGGTCCCTACTTACTTCAATGAGAGTATTACTCTAGTGATAAATTATTTTCAAAGAAAAAGCCACATGCTTCTCCATACACAAAGTTTTATGACATTAGCCCTTATTTAACTGAGACAGTAAAACATGTAAAATTCTTCACTCTTATCTTATATTCTTTCTTGAGTTTTCTCATTCTTTAGCACTACACGTTGTAATAATAAGTGTTAATATTCAAAGTAAATGAAAAACTACTGTACATTGAATTTTTAATCCACTATTATATAATAAATAAAAATAAACATTTCTGCTCATATCAAACATAGTTATTTTAAATAAAATTTGGTCTAAATGTAATTTGGAGACGTTCTCAGTATAATTTTATATACTAGTTTTTATTTTACGGTCTAGGATTTGACTCTCATTGGACTTTGGAATAAGTTATTTTTCAAAAAGTTAATGAACGAAGTTTTTGGTAGTCAAGATGTGAAAATGTTAATTTTATTTTATTAGCGTGTTAAATGTGATTACTTTTAATTTGAACCTGTTGCATTCTCGCAGTTTGTGCGCTCGTTTTGGAAGAAATGTATCGAATCCCGAACAATAAGTACCCACGGTGATTACTTTTTATATAATTAACAATATGTGACCTTTTTGCTTTCGAACAAAATCCAATGGATTGTATAAATTTTGAGGTGGAGAAGTATTTACAAAAATATTATTTTATATCCTTGTGAATAACAAGTTTATGAGAAAGGGCGCACAAAGAAAATCAAAGATATAATTGATTATTTAAACTTCTTGTAGTAAAGGTAAGTTTTTTTAATGGTATGCATATTACTGGCGCTTAGGCTATCTGTATCTACTAATTTAAGTACAATGGATGAGCAGCGATACTATTTTATTTACTGTAGAAATAATATCAAAATTAAGATACAAATAAATACTTCTATATAACAATGCAGCGATTATTCTGATATTTCAAGTACTTTTTTTTTAAAAGAAAAGCTCTTAGCTGAAAGTAAATGTTAACTAACACTCTGTAACGCACTTATTGTATGTTCAAAATCTCTTGTGCCTTGGCCGAGTTCGTATCACGCTAGTACTAAGTAATTTCAACCTAACAGGGAATCGAACTAGTCAAGTTATTGAGATGATTAATTTACGCACTCAGTGCTCAGTCATAGCACTTTAGCAATATTGACCACGACATGAAGCCGATGATAAGTAAATATATATTTAAAACCATTAAAATTAATGAACTTTTGTGTTCCCTATGTCATTAAGTAAGTAAGTAAGTAAGTAAGTAAGTATTTGATACCCGACCGCCTCTGTTGTATAGTGGTCAGATTTACTGGCTTCAGATACTGAAGTCCCAAGTTCGATCCCCAGTGCCCCTAATTCTGTCTGTGAAGCAGTGGGTCTGAAACGGAACCAAAAATCAACCTCGTGAGGACAAATGAGGAGATAATTGAATGAATAAGTAGCGCTTCAGTCTAGAAAACTGAGATAGAAGTCTGGAGGGCTCGTTGTGCTAACACATGGCACCTCAGCTTGAAAATGTTGGCCCTATCTTTGCAAACATACGGCAGCCTCTCGATTGGTATAGCCTGCTTGCAGGCTGACACCATGGAGATATTACTCAAGTTAAACTCTACCAATAGGATAAAAAATTATTCCAAAAACATTTATTTCTGGAAAATTGTGTTAGGGTACGGCCAGACTGAGCGCGCGAGCGAGCGAGCGAGCGCGCGAGCGACTAAAATATAAAATAGAACACATTGGTTTGTAATGGGGGGTGGCCACACTGGCGCGAGCGAGCGAGCGAGCGCGCGCGCTTGAAAGATAGAACTGGTCCTATTTTTCAAGCGCGCGCGCTCGACCCGGTACAGTCTAGTTTACAGGCGCCCAGCAATATTATTGTATGTTGGCTCATTGAGTGCTGGGGAAACTTCTCATTTTGACATGATATTTGACTTTTTTCTATCAGTGATAGTTTAACAAAACTTGCTATTAATTGCCGGTGACCCTGGCGGTCTAGGGGGAAGGTGTCAGACTTCTGTGCTGGCGGCCGGGGTTCAATCCTCGGTCCCCGGGACAGATTTATCTGATTACCAAACCCTTCCTTTCACCTCTGGCAAGACATCTTGTGAATGTGGGAAAGCCAGGCCTCCACCGTGGTTCGGATTCCACGTAAACTGTAGGTCCTTCATTTCATCTCACAAAACACCCTACCATTACACATTAGCGTAAGTGCATATAACCCGAACGGGAAGTAAGATGCGGTGCTAATATAATAATAATAATAATAAAAAATAATAATAATAATAAAAATAATAATAATAATATATTAATAATAATAATAATAATAATGGCCTAATTTAATTGGTAAGACCATAAATAATATAATGTATATATGTAAACCCGATATGTTAAAAATACTTCAATATTATAATCAAAGTAGGCCTTTACAAATAAAGAATCACCATTAGTTTGGAGAGAGTATGAAAAAACCACAACAATAAATAAGTTTTAAAAATCACCTTCAGTTCACTGAGCCAAGATTCGAACCTTTGCCTCCTAGTCAAAAAATTATCGAGTGCAACGCACCATTCTGCCCACTGGTGCGGCAAATCTGATTTTAAAACACTTAAGTACAGTACCATACGCATTTCTCAATTTATTAATTGGATGCACTTCTACTTTTTTCTTTTTTATAAATACACAATATTTTCTGTAAGAATTTTCGAGGAGCA
>JBCFYV010005657.1:0-65128 GCA_039000515.1 Timema cristinae | reverse complement strand
ATGAACAAACTAGGCATTGTCAGGTAGCAAACTACTAGGCGTTGTTGAGTGGCAAGCCACTAGGAACTAAAGGATGGCAAGTTACTAGATGTTTTTGGATTATGAGCCCCTAGTCATTGTCGGGTAATGAGCCACTAGGTGTTGTTAGATGATGATTCACTTTGTATTGTTGGATCGCGAGCCACTAGGCACTAGGTGTTGCTGGGTGGGTTATGAGCCACTAGGTGTTGCTGGCGAGCCACTAGATGTTTTTGGATTATGAGCCCCTAGTCAATGTTGGGTAATGAGCCACTAGGTGTTGTTAGATGATGATTCACTTTGTAATGTAGGGTGGCGAGCCACTAGGCACTAGGTGTTGCTAGGTGGCGAGCCACTAAACATTGTTGGATTATGAGCCACAGGTGTTGCTGGGCGACAATCCACTAGGCTTGTTGGGTGGTGAGCCACTAAGTGTTGGTAGACAATGAGATATTAGCCAAGGACCAGTGTTTCAAACTCCATTTTTTCTTGGTGGTATTTTATTCTATAAAAAACTACATTAAGAACATCACAATATTGATGTATTATGAAAATGTACAAAAATACATTCTCACTTCTTAGCACATATGATAGTTTAAAACTTATACAGACTACTCCTAAGAATGTGGATATTTGGTTCACTAAAACCTCTTTCCTGCCCACTTCCCTTATTTCTGAAGGGAGTGAGGTAGTGACTAACACAGTAAAAATATAAAAAACAATCACATATTATTATTATTATTATTATTATTATTATTACTAACACCACGTCTTACTACCCGTTCGGGTTATATGCTCTTACGCTAATATGTAATGGTAGGATGATTGTGAGATGAAATGGAGAACCTACAGTTCAACGTGGAATCCGAACCACGGTGGAGGCCTGGCATTCCCCACATTCACAAGATAACTTGTCAGAGGTGAAGGAAGGGTTTGTAAATCAGATAAATCTGTGCCGGGATCGAGGAATGAACCCCGGCCGCCAGCATAGAAGTGTGACACCTTACCCTAGACCACCAGGTCACCCAAATCACATATTAATGAAATATATTAAATTATCTTAAAATAATCAGATGTATTCTGCTGCTTGCTATAGTGTTTTAATTTATACCTTTTATACATCCTTCTCTGGAGTTGATGTTTTCAAAGCTAATGAGCTAGGGATGAGGTTGAATTTGAGAGGAAATGTGCCTGAATTTGCATGGAGGGAGAGTAGAAAACCATCCTCAATGTACCTAACCAGGATTCAAACCTCAATCTTCCTGTCAATAGCAGTTTAGTCTGCTGGAAAGTAGCACGTTAGACCACAAAGTCACCTAAGAGGGTATCTTCAATACTTTTTAAATAATTCTGTTTGGAAAATTCTATGTAAGTTAAAGCAATTTTTGTAAAGTATGATATCAGAAAATTTAAAATTATTTTAAAATTTCAGATGCTAATATCTCTTAAGCAAGGCTGCTCCAAAGTTCTCAAGGGCCAAATCTTATTATCAGTTTTCTCCGAGGGCTGAAGATATATTTTATGATCCTATCAACTTAATAAAGGCCTACAAACATCACTTAAGAAACAATTTATTTACAGTAGTCATACATGAATTGTATTTTTTATTATTAGAATCTTTAATAAACTCTTTTGGCAGTAAAATGTGAATCTCCCATAATGTATTATACAATCTGAACACACGCACACTTTCAAAAAACAACCTAACATTATAAATATATATTCTATCTATACATATCTCTACTTATCAAATAAATGCCTGATATAATGCAATAACTATTTTAAAGATATCCCATTTACCACCAATGGGTTTCTCTTTCATTTTCCACTAGGAGACTTTAAGGGCCACATTTTCAGTGAGCACGGGCCACATTTGGCCACCAGTTAAACCACAGTGTATTAAACCATAGAGGATATAAATAAAATAAATAAGTACAAGAATTTATTAGTCAATAAAACCCCAAATAAAATAAATTTCATAAAATTGAGATGGGGTGGGGTTGATGAATGACCCTTGTTGGGTTAACAACATCCCAACCCCTTGGTTGAAAATTCCTGTTAGAGTCTATTCAAGCTGATACATGGCTTTAGCACAGCCCTTCTAATTTGTAATTTGCACACTTTTTTTTCATGAATAAAAAATCAATGCTTAAAGTTTACTTGATAATATATGGTAGATTTTCTCTAGAAATATGTGTGTCCCGAGTGTTTATTTGAATTAATTGTGTCTGTACCTCCATTTTAACACCAGCAAGTATTGTCTCCATCGGTCAATCGGCCAGTACTCGATTCCCTTGTAATAGAGATGACATCAGCCCGATGAAATGCATGACTTGAGGTTTGTTTCTTCATCATGGGACGGCGACTCTTCAGTTTGTGAGCTAAGGTCATGAAGATAGACTCCACATGCCCGCTTTCTGAATCATCATAGGCTGATGTTTCAAATAACTGGAACCAAAAAAACACATTAACTTTGCTTTAGTATTAAGAGCACATTTTTGACCATTTTAATCCCCTACCCCCATCTTGCTTAAGTTATATTTGTTGACTTTTCTTTGTAATATTTGTAAAAAAAAATTATGCAATTTATAAATTACTGGTTATTATTAATGTATAGATATAAAGTAATGGTGTAAAATAATTAACAATAAATACTACTGGTTAAATGAATTTAAATTTATTGTACCAAACAGATAAAATTTAAAAAGTTATAAAATTATAAAACAAAATTTTAATTGACCACACTAAATTGAAATAATATAAGAAAGTATTATTAATGTAAACATGAATTATTAAAGTTATAAAAAATTCTAAACCACTTTTAACTGATGACCAAGTTCCTTGAATCCACATTTTGACACTTTTAATCATTAT
The DNA here is from genome assembly GCA_039000515.1 of Timema cristinae. Classification (NCBI taxonomy): domain Eukaryota; kingdom Metazoa; phylum Arthropoda; class Insecta; order Phasmatodea; family Timematidae; genus Timema; species Timema cristinae. The sequence continues at coordinate 62,236 of JBCFYV010005657.1, read as the reverse complement.
TTGTCCATTTGGAGTGGCCGGGTCACTGAGTCATTAATGCCCGTCTCTCTGTCTTATGTAGGTATTTTTTCTAATCCCTCCCCCAACCTAGTCAGCAAAACTAAGCAAAGCTTAACACCACCTACTCGTTAACTGTAGTTACATAATACTTGAACATCTTCTTATTGCCAGTAGCAGCCAACAGCGATTTGAAAACAAAATAAAGATTGAGGAGCCTAAAGGATCTTCACCTTCATTCACCTGAGGATGAGTGAGGATGGAAAAATCGACAATCCAAGTAACCTAGCTGTAGAGACGACATCATCACAATGTCAATAATGTTGTTATCATCATCATCATCATCATCATCATCATCATCATCATTCATCATCATCATCATTATTATTATTATTTTATTATTATTATTATTATTATTATTATTATTTATTATTATTATTATTATTATTATTATTAGAGACTAGCAATGATGTACCCACCATTGCCAGGGCAAAATATTATAGGGTAAAGGGTGTAAAAAGTGCAAAAAAGGGCAAAAAAATAAATAAATCTTCTCAATTTTTTTCAAACAAGAAAAGGGTGGGAAGGTTTAAAAGTGTAAAAAGCGCAAACAGGGTATTATTTAAGGGTTAAAAGATGTTAAAAGTGCATCTATTCTGTTAACCTTTTTTTTACCTTGTAAAACCTGTTTACCCTATTAACATTTCTACCCATTTTGCCCTTTTTTATTTCTTTGTTTAACCTTGTAATAATTTAAACGCTAGCCTGATAAGAAATGTCTATACGCCATCGTAAGGGTAATATTATTTTAATAATTAATTATATTATTTTATAAATTAAAAGTTCTGGTGTTTTTTATAGTCTTTTATTTTTATTTTTATTTTAAATGAATTAACTGTTTACTTTTAGCTAGATATCACACGCATTTTATATTTTGATAAAAGCCCGACTATTGCGTTAAATGAATCTTAGCTATACGTGTTCTTGTCGAGAAGGAAGGATCACCAACAGTGAGAAGATGTGCGCATTTGAAGGGTATATCAAGCGACATTTCCTTCTCGAAGCTTCCTAGAAGAAAAGGGGTGAGGTCATCCAGGTGCGTCTCTTTCCACGGAAAGTGCGTTGTCTTTTTAAATAGAGACGTAGAAGGATTTCACCACACCTTACAACTCGACAGTTCTACACAAATAAATCTTACTACCCGCTCGACTATTAAATATCGTAATTTTGAATATAGATTTGAATAATAACATATTGATATGTATAATTTCATATCATTACAACCTTTATAGCAGCCTTTTTATCTTTGTTTATTTTTTGCATATTTTTAGGATTATTACCCTTTTTGCTCTTTTTACATTGTGTTATTTTTAACATATTCCCCATTTTGGCCCATTTTTTAACATTATATTGATTTTTTTTTTTTCATTTTTGCCCTTATTGGCCTTTTTGATTAAATTTAAGCTGGACGCCCACGAGGAGCAAGGTACGACAAGGCACCTTTATTTACTGACAATTTATATACTAACAAGAATTACACTTTGATATTTCAAGATTGAACATCAAATGACTAGGCCTACACATGCCTAAAATAGTATTTTCAATAAAAATTATAGTTTTGTCAGTAAATATTTTCCCCAGAAGCAAAGAAAGTTGGAACGTTATCCTTTTTCCATTCATCCATTCAATTAGTAATTATTCTTGAGAATAATTGAAGTTTGTTATACACAATGCTAACCAATCATGACATGTGAATTATGTAATTCATAAACAATGTATTTAATAAATAGCTAATATATATATATATATATATATATACACAAATAGCTAAACAAACATAAACTTACCTTTATAAGCAGGCCTAATCTACAACAGCAACAGCGTGCAGCATTTCTCTAACCAAGACAACAATACACAGATGTTTTGGCCTTCTCACAAAAAGCAATTAACCTCCCACCCCAATTGTGGGCTTTGAAAATAAACTCTCCACTTAGCGAGCTAGCCGAGACCTCCCAAAGACGTACGTAATGTTCCAAATCAAATATTACCGCACCTTTCTCCATCGCTCTTCCACCCACTAGAGGCAAGGCACCACTTTTCCAGGAGTCCCGAGACTTCTCTGGCAATGGGGCTTGCCGCGCCTTGCCTTTAGTAGGTGGGCAGCTTTAATCTGTACCCTTTATGCCCCTACATTAATTATCCGGCTTAGCCCTGGAGAAATATCTTAAAGTAAAATATTGTAAAATATGCATAAAAGATTAAAAAAAGTAAAGCTAAACTAATTTTTTAAGGTTAAAAATGGTAAATAAAAATGTTTACACGTGTAAAATAGACTAAAACGATTAAAGGTTGAAGATGGTAAAAATGATAAAAAAAAGTAAATATAAACAAAATTTTTAAATTCTAGCTTGCAGGTGCACATGTTTGTTCACAAGGTCTACCAACTCGCATTACACAAATGTAGTCAACAAATATAGTGAAGTATGATGGGGGGGGAGGGGGGAGTCGGGCGTTTGTTTCTTTTTGCTTACAAAATACTTGGCTACTGTCACAAAGCAAGAAGTGGTCACAGTGTTTTCGTCACAGCAACCAGGCTGCAAGTAAGCTTCAATGCAGACAGCAAAGAATAAACCCTGACCTATTGAAACAAAGATTTCTTCCGTGGTTGATTTTACATGTGATTCGATTGGAAGAGTTCACAAGAAGATTTTTACTAACTTTTTTTTCATCCATCTTAGTAGCCATTTAGGTTATACACGTACATTAATTTATGCTAATGATTTATGAATAACGACGATAGAGCTTTAGAATAAATGTCCCCAGATTTGCAAACAAAATGTGGAAAACTTAAGGAAAACCAACTTCAATACACCTGACTGGGATTCCAACCCTGATCTCACAGTCACCGGCAATCCAGCCCAACACAAGAGAGAACCATCAGATCATGCAACAAGCGATGTGGATAGCTAATATCCGATGATAGTGTAGCGGCTCAATTCAGCGCAGGGCTGGTGTTTATGAGAGTATTTAAAATAAGGTCAATGACTCACCGGCATGCTGTGGAGGTCGGCAAACCGCTGTGCGACTTGAGTCTTCACACATTGTTTACTTTGTTTTTCACATTTATTTCCCACCAGGATTCGAGGAACATCACTAGTTAAGTTGTTTTTATCACATTCTTCAATCCATTGTGTTAGTGACTACAACAATGAAAGATTAGATTTATCAAAGCTATGATTATTTTAATATATAGGACCTATTACCATGTTTAGATAAGAGGTCCAAGGACTGACTTTATAGTTAAGTGTACCAGCACCACGACAATGGGTAGGAAATTTAGGGAAAGGTACATTTTAAATATAGATTATAAGTGTGTGTGTATGTATCCCCCTTTTATAGCACCTCGTCTTATACCTGTTTGGGCTATACACTTATGTATTAATTACGCTAATGTCTTTAGGGATGAGGAAGGTTATATTTTATAGGAAGTGTACCCGCATCTGTGTGACAGGAGATTATAGAGCCATTTCGGATAAACCATTCTCAGTATACCCAACCGAGATTCAAATCCCAATCTCCCTGTCATCGGCAGACTAGTCTATTGCAAGAGTGACACCTTAGACCATGTGGCCACTGAAGTGAATATACCATGGAGGCTAATACACAAAAATTGCTAAGCCAGTGTTTTGTTTGTAGTCAACAACTCAAGACTATTCCTAGAGCATCAGTGCCAAACAAGTTAGTGGCTTCCTACAATCATATCTATTAGATGGCAATAAGCACGAGGACCTTACTTGGTAGTCATCTCTATCTACTCTAAGGTTGAATAAGAGGATTAATGGTCAGACATTGAGGTATATAAAACTTGCCAGAGGTGACTTATGGCTGGTGTTAGTTCTAGTTAGTTGAGCACTCATTACATCAGTTAGTCTCTTCGCTGTTAAGTTCCGCGATAACCAGCTTACTGCTTCATTTCACCTCTATAGCAGAAAGTTCATGTTAAATATCGCAAACAAATTAAAATGAAAACATAGAAGAAATGTGAGAAAATAAATTGAATGAGTTGAAATCAGGTCTTAAAAAACCATTAATTATTTTACAAACTGTCAATAATGTAAATGTGTCAGCAGTGAAAGAAAATAATACCGTGTCACATTAATTTCCAAACTTTTCAGAGAGAGGCAATTTATTAATGAATCGTTTAATCAAACTACAAACATTTTCAGGGACAAATAAAGTGGTAGTCGTGTTATTTTATATTATTCATTATTTATTTATTTGAGATACCATCAACTGGGGTAGACTTGACTGGTGGAGTAAACATGACCAGACTCTTAAAAAAATATTTGTGTATTTATCTTAGCTAATGCATTGATTAATTGATGCTTTAAAAAATGTTTTTGCAAAGCTACATACGTATACCTTTAATTCAGTAGTGACATAATACAAATATTGTAGTTGTTAAATGGAAATTAAAATCCATTCAAAATTTATATTGGTAAAAATCTAGTCATTAGTTGTATGTAAAATTATTTTGAATGTAATAAAACCAGAAAATAATTAGAAGCATACTTTGCTAAGACAATCATGCTATTTTCCTGATAATATAAAAATATTTCGCCCAAATATGTTGAGATTAAATAAAACATGAGAAATTTAGTCAATATTGGGGTAAACTTGAACAATGCTTCTAAGCGGGGTAAATTTGACCACTCCATTATTTATTTCATTTTTATGAAACGAAATAGTCAATAGCCAACCCAACGCCTTGCTAACAATATTAAGTGGGATTCTTGGAGACTAGGTGGTCTTAAAGGAGATCCTTGTTGCACAGAGAAATGTTGTTGACGAGGTTCTTGATACAATCGTTCAAATCATGGCTGGTTTGACATGACTTGTTTTACCGATGGGTTTAAAACAATTTCCTTGCCAAATGCTTTTAAAATTCCTGGCACAAAGGCTTTGATAGGAGATAATCTCTCCCTCACTTCACTCAGGAAGTGTTATTGTTTCTGTGTAAGAAGCATGACATACATTTCATGTGTTTGCCTTCTAATGCCACACACACCTGTGTCAACCATTAGATGTGAGTTCTTTTGGGCCCATGAAAAAACCATGGCAAGAAATTCTTCAAGCATGGAAGAAAATAAATCCAAAATGTTCTGCTGTAAATAAATCAATCTTTCCATCACTCATTAAAAAGTTATTTGAGGAAATGGCATCAAACATAAAACCTAATTTAGAAAGTGGATTTGCAGCTTGTGGTATAAATCCATTGTGTGAGGAAAGTCTCCTAAAAAAAAGTCCCAGATGAGTTGATCATAATCCAATATCAAATTGAAGAACCTATATCTGCAAATATTTATCAAATGCACTTCTTACATATTTACAAAACCAGCGACAACCAGGTTCAAGAGGTTCCACATCAATAAAAAATAAAAGGTTCCAGGTTGTTCTGTAGCGTGTGACGACACCCCAGAAAGACTGGACACTGAACCAACCACATCAAAAGGGGTTAAGAGAAAAGTTGAATTTGAAATTGATGAATTGATTTAATATTCAGAAACAGGGACTTTGAGACATTGGGAATGAGTATTACAGATCAGAATGAATTAACAGTAGAAGGGGAGAGGCTTGAAATGATACCTGGGCATTGGGTGGTCATCAGTATGAAGGTAAAAAAACAGGCATTATGTTGGCCAAATTTTACACACTTCACCAGTTGGACTAAAAGTTAAATTCTTGAAAAAGGTGGCCGAGATCAATAGGTTTATTTGTCCAGCTAAAGACTACATTGATGTTGTAGACAAATCCAGTGTGAGGTATTTAACGGAGCCCACAATGGATCGACGAGGAGTTTGTATGAAATTTGCTGTAAATTTTGATGGACTTAAATACTATGGGCAAGCTTTGGGATTTTTTTTTACTTTAAAACCCTGATTTATGATAAACTTTTCTATATTAGTTTTTAAAATTCAACTTTTCTTATTTATTTATCCATTTATGTGTATTTACACAGTCATTGTGCTTTATATTATACCTTATGTTGTCCTAATAGATAATTGTAAAAAAAAATCAAACAAACCATTATAATCAAGTTTTCTGATATTTTAAAACTCTGCAGTCAAGTTTACACCGATCAAAGTAAACTTGACCGCCACAGGTTTTTAAATAAAACAACAATATGGTCCGTAACAAAATAAAAACATAAACAGCACACAATCTTATTCTTGTAAACTGTAACTATGTATTATTTTCATCTTATGCTCATAGTTTTTAAGTTATTAACCAAAGAAGTTAAAAACTGGTCAAGTTTATCCCAGCTGACGGTAATTAACGTGCACTTTCTGAACCAACTAATTATATTTTAAGCACATTATAATTTCTATAAGCGAGAGCGAAAGAGCCTACAAATTTTGCCGGAAAAGCTATTTTCACATATCTTCCAGGGTTCTTTCTCATGTCACAACTGACGGTTTCACTCACCTCTGAAGAAAGTTGTGCTACAGATTCTTATTGCTCAATCAAAGTTTGTCGACCCAGGCTGGGTTTGAACCCAAACATTGGGTCCTGAGGCAAGCATCTTATCAATATCAGCGAGGTCGACTATTTTATATAGTCTTAATTATATTTTTGCAATAATAAGATGCAAAGTTTGAGTTGTTTTTTTATTAAAATAGTGACCTTGCATTTTTTCAACCACAGCCCCAGAGTATTTATAATGTAGCTCTTTTGATAAAATAAGTTTGACACGCCTGTTATTGAGTTTAATTCCACTGAGAATGACAACTCACAAAAAATATATCATATTTAGAACAAAGAACTAAGTGCTCACATGAAATGATGATATTTTGGTTACATCATAAACAATGACTACAGCATGGACGTTTCGATAGTAGTGCTGCACCATTGATTTTCGGAAACGTTCTTGGCCAGCCGTGTCCCACAATTGTAACTGTAACACAAGTAGGGTACTTAGTATAGAATGATACAAAATTACGATCTGATTTTTTTAACGCTTGTACCTTGTAGTGTCAAATATGATATTAAGATGCAGCTAAAACTGGAACTAACAACTATGATAGTTTAGTTATTTAATCCATCATGATATGCGCATTTATACATTTGTTACTGTATTATTGTCAGCATAAAGCCCTACTGAGTCGTATGACTCCTGGATGAATACTAATCTGGTAGATAAATATTTATATTTGGTGGATAAGTTAAAAGTGTGTCTTATAACTGCCAAATAGCATTTATCTGCCAGATAAAATGTAATTATCCATCACATTTTTATTGAGGTTTAAGTATCTGATAACTTTTATCTGGAAATTAAAAGGTTGTCATAGTGACACATTGTTTTTAATGAGGTTTCTCCTATAAGAATCCATTTTTAAGTTAAAATCTTGGTTCATATGTTTAGTAAGCACAGGCTTGGGCTCTAACTATATAAAGTTAGAACATTTAATTCACACTTTTATATAAACTGACAAGCTATTTGTAGAGTTATATTTATATAATAACAAATTATCAAAATGTGAGTACAATAAATGAAATTTTGTAAACGTTGTACCCAACTATTGCCCACATATTGGTGGACATCTTAGCTTCTGCACCCACGTGATGCCATCTGTTTCCTCGCACTCATTTAGCCGCCATTATTCAACAAATGTTGAGCATTCTCACCACTTGCAAGGTTGTAGCTCTATCAGAAGGGCATATACGCATGTGCGCACCAATAAAAACAATACCAACCTTGCATGTTCTGAATAAAAATATATTATCTTACAGATAGCTGTCAGTTCATAAGAGGCGTAAAATATTAAAGTGGCTGATAATTTTTATCTGGTAGATAACTTTAACCTCCCAATAGCAATATTTATCCGATAGTTATAAGACTAGCCCTTAGACCCCAATCTGGTCACTTTATCCTCTCTATTCTCCCCGAGCATCACATCTCATTTAAGTTTCCAAATTTTTCTTTTCCGTTTTCTTAAGGTTCCTGTTTCAACTCTATACAAATTGACACTATCTATGGGACACTTTCCAAGTTTATTCCTCATCTTAAGGTTCAGTTTTCTGGTCAGTTAGCATCCTTTTCTTGTTGAAAGCAGCCTTGGCCATTGCTATTTTTGACTCCACAATGTACAATGAATGTCTGTCACAAGTGAATTTCCTAAATATTTTAAATGTTTCATATTCTCCAGCTATTGACTTCTCAACAAGATTTTCAGTTGTTCTTCTCTCTGGAATATCCTCATTTCCATTACATTCACTCTTCCACCTTCAACTAGTTTGGTTGGTGACATGGTGGTCTAGGGGTAAGGTGTCAGACTTCTTTGCCGGCGGCCGGGGTTCAATCCTCGGTCCCGGCAAGGATTTATCTGATTACCAAACCCTTCCTTCACCTCTGACAAGACATCTTGTGAATGTGGGGAATGCCAGGTCTCCACCGTGGTTCGGATCCCACGTTAAACTGTAGGTCCTTCATTTCATCTCACAATCACCCTACCACTACACATTAGCGTAAGTTCGTATAACCCGAACGGGTAGTAAGACACGGTGCTAATAATAATAATAACAACAACTAGTTTGGTTGACAAATTTTCTTTAAATTTTCCATGTAATCCTATTTTGAAATTTCTAGATCCTTCCAAAGCATCCTTAGCAAGCCCGGTCAAAAAGAAATGCAGATTAACAACAACACGCCTTATTACTCTTACTCTATTTGTGCTTTGGTGTACCCTAATTTCAATCATACTTTTACTCTATTATTCTTCCATCTCTCTGGTCAAATGCCTTTTTACAGTTGATCAAAACAAACATATTTCTTCCTTAATGTCTATGAATCTTGCCAATACTATTCTAACATACCAAGGGCAGCTCTGGTTCCCTTTCCCTTCCAGAAACCAAAATGGTATTTTCCTAATACTTCCTTTATGCTAACTTGTATTCTAATTACTATATTTGTTACGGTTATTTGGAATAGAGCACTAGGATAAATAGTGGTTTAATTTAGTAGGGATAGCCAGCACACTTACCTGAGTGATACTGGAGTAGAAATTGTTTAGATAGAACACTAAAAAACACATTTTTAAGGACAAGCTGTATGTAACAGTGAAAGCTTGTCCTTAAGAATGTGTTTGTGTGTTTTATTAGTGTTCTATCTAAACAATTTCTACTCCAGTATCACCAAGGTAAGTGTGCTGGCTATCCCTACTTATTTAAAGCATATTATTGTTATGTGTGATATCAAAGTGATGGTAATGTAGTCTGCATTTCTTTGTCTTTCTTTCTCTTTAGTATGTAGTGCAATCATTGTCACATGTAGAAAGTTTTCAGGCCGATCTCCTATGTTGTATAATTTGTTCACTAATTGATTAAGAAAATTAATTACATTACCTCCCCCCCCTTCCAACTTTTTCAGTAACTCTAATATTTTTTTTTACCTTTAGCTTTTCTTCTGGCCATACTCTTCAGTATATTAAATCTTTTTTGGACTCCCCATTTATTCTATTAATGTCATAACTTCCAGGGTTTAGTGTCCATCACACAGGTTTTCTAATAAGCTTTAAAACAACGCCTTGCACAGGTTGGTAACTCTCATAGATCCCAAGAAAAAGGCTTTTAAAGTTATTATGGGCCAATGATTGAGCTTTTTGATACTTAAAAAAAAATTCAAACACTCAAAAAAATGGTGGTCTGAAAAATAAAAAAAATAATAATTTGGGTTAATTTTGCGATGAATTACAAACATACCAAAAAAGAACAATATCCGTAAAATCAAACCCTAAAACTATTTTTCCATTGGTTGACTTGACATGGACTGACCCTATATATTGCTCTCATTGGTCAAAGTTACTCCTATTACATCTTTCCAATTCTTTGTAATGCCATCATCTCATTGGATTTCTCATTTATTAACCTTATCATTCTCTCTTCTTAGCTCATTGTTCAGCCTTCTATAACTTTGTCTTCCTTCCCCGCTGTTTGTATTCTTCCACTTTCTCCTTGTTGACATCTTATCGAGAACTGTTTATGTTACCCGTGGTTTCTTGGCTTTGTGTTTCATCTTAACAACTTTCTCATTCAGTGTTTCCAATAGGCACATTTTTATGTTATACCTACAACTCTAACTCCGCATTTACACTTTCATGTATCTCACCAATTTTTTTCTCCAAAGTCTCTTGCACTATATTTATTGCAATTTGAGGTTCTTTAGATCCAATCTTGTCTTCTTTTCACCCACCATCTTGATTTACTTCAGTCTAGTAGGCTACAGATGTTTGCTGCCAACAAATGGTTTGAGTGAATGTCCATTTATGGCTTAGTTTTCACATCCTTCATTGCTTGACAATTACATAGTCTAGCTAATACCTGGCTTTGTATCCTGGAAGTAAAATATGTGGTCTTCTAATATGCTTCTTGAGCCATGTAGGCTATTCATGACCACCAGTCCATTCCTCTGAAAGAAATTGACAAGCATGTATTCATCCTCTTTAGTTATTCTTTCTTCCTTCGTATCGGCCTACAACTTTACGTTAAACTTCTTCCCCCACCCCGTTATAATCCAGGGGCTGTGGAGTCAGTATGGCAAGCCTTCGACTCAGATTCTTCTATATTTCTACTGTCTAACTCCTTCAAAAATGGCAAATGTATATTAATTAATGTTAACAAATTTACTGCAATAAAATGTTCAAATACAAATTATTATTAGCACCGCGTCTTACTACCCGTTCAGGTTATACGCACTTACGATGTGTAATGGTAGGGTGATTGTGAGCTGAAATGAAGGACCTACAGTTTAACGTGGGATCCGAACCACGGTGGAGGCCTGGCATTCCCCACATTCACAAGATGTCTTGTCAGAGGTGAAGGAAGGGTTTGGAAATCAGATAAATCTGTGCCGGGACCGAGGATCGAACCCTGGCCGCCAGCACAGAAGTCTGACACCTTACCCCTAGACCCCCAGGTCACCGTAAGTAATATAGTTTTTAAGCAATATTAAAAGGGAAAAGTAATAAATAGAATAAATGAAAGGAGTGAATTTAATGGCTGTATTTTTTTATTCTTATTAAGTAGTAGGCCTCGTTTTTACCTTTATTTCTTCTCCGTTGACATCGACAGTCCTTTCTCTAAAATCAACACCTATAGTTGCCTCAGACTTGGTTAAAAATTTCCCTTCGCAAAACCTGTAGGTTAGACATGTTTTACCGACGTTAGAGTCTCCAACAACGATTATCTTATAAATTATTTTGGGATTTCCTGTCTCCTCGACATTTAGGTGCTTCTCAAAAGATACCTGTGAATTATCAATCTTTATTCCACTACTTTCCATAATTGGACAGATATTGAGTGTAGAAAATAATTTTATATTCAAACAATCGCATTATCGAGAATATTACGTTTAAGTTTGTGCATGTCGCATGATAGACGTCAGTTATTTCCAAATTGACAATATGACAATAACACAGATTGATGATATCAACTATTTGTATAATATAGCTACAGTCAGCTCCCAGAAGTCCGCCACATTCACAATAAACTAACAGTTTTTAACCAACATTAGAAAAATAAATGAAACCAAACAAAAATTTAGTTCCAAGATTTCTAATAGATGGAAGTAGTATAAATAATTAGTTTAAGAAAATAGAATAGAGAGTACTAGAGTCAAATATTAGTTTAAAAAAAATTAATAGAATGCACTAGATTCAATAATAATAATATTTAGCACCACATCTTACTAACCGTTCGGGTTATACGCTTTAAGTACTAATTACGCTAATGGATTAGGAATTGGGAAGTTAGAATTTGAGGAAGTGAACTCGCATTTGCGTGGAGGGAGAGTGGAAAACCATTTTGGAAAAACCACCCCCAGTTCACCCGACCGAGATTTGGACCTCAATCTCCCCATCCTCAGCAGTCGAGCTCAACATGACAAGCGCGTTAGCCAACTACGCCACCGAGGGGGTCACTAGATTCAAAACAATATTATAAAAAGCTTGCCTTTACACAATATTAACCTAATACAATGTTATAAGACGCTAGTTTAAGGTCCCACAGTTTCTATATTTGAATCTGTGGAGCTAGCACATATGGTGAGAATAATAGTTCTACATGTATACAACGACTCTAAATAAGTGTGGATCCTGGTTCTGCCGTTATTTTGGATATATGCCTTCAAACCTATATTGGACTCCAAATTAGCACTGCGCGACCACCCGTTTAAGGTGCCACAGTTTCTATATTTGAATCTGCGGAATGAGAACACATGGTGGTGATCATAGTTCTATATGTCTATAATGACGCTGCATAAGTGTGGAACCTGCGTCTGCCGTTATTATCGAATTATATGTATTTAAAGTTAGATTTTACTCCTCTACAGTACTGTCATGTTTAAGGCGCCATACATATAATTCGATAATAACGGCATATCCACAGCTGGAAATTGAGATTGAAATAGTGAGCAGTATCTGAACAGCAATTGTTAATTTTGGAAAAATATTTTCTTCTCTATACTGAACAATAACCTTAAGGAGTTACTCAGCCCTAGACATCTTAACATTTGCACTACTTTTCAGAAGCATCTTGCAACCCAGAATTTCTCCATTTAACTAAAAACTGTCAATATCATTGCTATATAACTGTCCAAGATTGACACGATGTTTGTAATATTCTACCATACCTAGAAATGACTTTAATTCACTGACTGATTTTGGTGTTTCAGCCTCTAGTACTGGTTTGACCGGATTTTGGTCTAATTTCAATCCATCTTTCCCAACTTTGTAGCCTAAAATTTTTATTTTTAATTGTTGAAAGATACACTTGGTTGTATTAGCAGTCAATCCACATTCCCTGAGCTTGGACAGTACAATATTCAACCTTTCATTATGTTCCCCTATTGTATGGCTCCCTACCACAATGTCATCTTGCCAAGCCACTACTCCTTCAATGCCTGCTACAGCAGTTTCCATGCTATGCTGAAATTCTTGGGGAGCTAGAAAAATACCAAAAGGACATCTATTATAACGAAATAGACCTTTATGGGTACTAATAGTAACTAGTTTCTTGGAGTACTCAGTTAATTCCATCCAATTCTATTAGACAACGTCCAACGCACAGCAGTCAAATTCAGAAGACAAGGAGGATACAGGATCAAGACAACAGGATACTGCGGCAGAAAAACCACGACGGACCATTCGACCACCCAGAGGGCTCACGTACTCACCATTCTAAGGGAAGACAGAAAGGGGAAGATATTGGAATGTTTAGTGATTGGACCTTAGCTTCAATACCTTGAACAGTGCTGTGATATCTGTAATTCATGACATGGCAAAAATATATGTTGATGATCATTGTGTTTGGGAGCAGTAAACTATTAAGTTGTGTTTAAATATAATTATTTATTGATGTCATGTAAAATAAATAGTTAACAGACTATGCTGTGAGAACCTACATAACTAAACTAATTTAGAAACATTACAACGTTTCTTAAAGGTATTTAGATAATCATAATTTGAGTCAAGCAATAATCCATTCACATATAAAATAAACCCAAATTTTTAATCCAAGTCATGGATGTTGGTTTTTGCAATAAAAAGGCACTTTTGGTTTCACAATTATTAGAGTTTATTCAAAACGTTGTTTAGCGATAGGAAGCGATACATTTATTTTTTATTTAGTGCGTATGGTTGTTTACTTACAGTTGCCTTAGGGATTTTGATTTAACCATTGTTGGGGTGCTGCGTTAGCAAAGGATGAGAGATAAAAATTAAAAGTTATCAAATAATATAAAAAGATGTTAAAATACATCAACACTCTCCCTTATTTTATAACTTGTAAACTCCCATTTTGTTACATAAAAATTTAAAATGAACTGAAAACAATGGTTTTGTAAAAATGTCCGCGAGCTGATTTTGAGTGTCAACTTTTAAAATGTTGATTTCCCCATCGGTGACCAATTCGCGAACAAAGAAGTGTCTGATCCGAATGTGTTTTGTTCTTCGATGAAACTCAGGATTTTGTGCAAGCCGGATGGCTGCTTCGTTGTCAACTTGCAGAGTAGGTGTCGACTTCAGATGGCCAAGTTCGCTCAGAAGCCGCTTGGTCCACAGCATCTCTCTCGCAGCTTCACTGGCAGCTACGATTTCAGCTTCGGTTGTGGATATGGCAACAGAGGCTTGTCGCTGACTCATCCACGAAATAGGTGCCCCAGAGTACCGGCAGAGCACTCCTGAGGTAGAGCGTCCTGTAGTTAGGCAGCCACCATGATCTGCATCGCTGAAACAATCAAATACACCTTTTTCCAGGTTGGATTTGTAGATCAGTCCGTAGTCTGTCGTTCCTCTCAGATACCGCAGAATCCTTTTTACTTTCTGAACATCACGGTTGGTTGGATTTTCGAGGTTTCTGGACACCACGCTGACAGCATATGCGATGTCTGGTCGTGTGCCGCACATCAAGAACATAAGTGCTCCAACAGCTTGTCTGTAGGGGAAGTCAGGATTTGGAGGACTTTCTTCTGCATCGTTGTCCTTGATAATTGGAGTAGATACAGTTTTGCAGTTGGTCATTTCAAATCTCTCGAGTATGGTCTCCGTGTAGTGTTTCTGGCTCACACTAATTGATCCGTCCTTTTCTCGGCTGATTTCCAATCCTAGAAAATAAGACGCCGGCATGGAGGTGATTTTGAACTCCTTTTTCAGATCGTTGATGAACTTCTGAAGTTCTTGCTCATCTTCAGCTGCAATCAGTCCGTCGTCAACGTAAAGAACGAAAAACATCTTCTTCTGTCCTTTTCGTCTCACGAACAGACAGGGATCCGCTTTACTTCGCTTGAATCCCAAGCTGACGATGTAGTTGCTGAACTTTTTGTTCCAGCATCGAGGAGCTTGCTTCAGTCCATATAAGCTTTTCTTCAGGCAGCAAACCCGGTTGGATCCATCACTATGTCCTTCAGGTTGCTTCATGTAGATGGTTTCCTGGAGGTCACCATAGAGGAATGCTGTTGAGACGTCAATTTGTGCTAGTCTCATCTTCTCGTTGGCAGCAACACTGAGTAAAGTTCTTATAGTTGATGTTCTTGCAACTGGACTGAAGGTTTGATCGTAGTCCACTCCTTTCCGCTGTGAAAAGCCTTTGATGACCAGTCTGGCTTTGTATTTATCAATCGATCCATCGGCGTTGGTTTTGATCCGGTAGACCCATTTATTCGAGATTGCTCTTTTTCCTGGGGGTAGATCAACCAGTTCCCAAGTCTTGTTCTCTTCAAGAGCTTTCATCTCACGACTCATAGCTTCTTTCCAACGATCTTGCTGATCGATCGCATGGCTTCTTTGTAGGATCCAGGTTCCTGAAGAGGGCTAGAGAGAAGCATCACGAAGTCCTGATATTTCTCTGGAGGTTTGAGCGACGAACGATTACGAAGGCGCTTGACGATGGCTTCTTCATCTGGACTTGGAGCACTATCTGGAACTTGTTCATCTAGACCTTCTTCTTCATCAACAGTACTCATATCCCAGAATTCATCATCATTTTCTTCGCTTTGCGTTTTGTCATCATCTTCTTGACTTTCTTCAGAAGTTGAATCCACTGGTTCAGCAGCAGAGTCGAGACTTTCCGGAAGATAGTTGTCGATTTTATGCTCTAGCACCTTTTCCTCGAAGATGACATCTCTTGATCTGATGAGTCTTCCTTCCTCTTCACAGAAGATCCTGTAGCCGTCGTCTTTGTCGTATCCGATGAGAATTCCTTTGATTGCTTTTGGATCCATCTTCTTCCTTTGTTGTTTTGGAATGTGTGGATAGCAGGTAGATCCGATCACCCGAAGATGTTTCAGACCTGGTTTACTGCCATGCCACAACTCGTAGGGAGATTTTCCATCAACTCGGGAAGGTCCTGTCCTGTTGAGAACATAGGCTGCTGTGTTGATCATCTCGGCCCAAAGCATCTGAGGCAGCTTTCCATGAGCATACATCATTGCTCGAGCAGTTTCAACCACGGTGCGGTTCTCTCTTTCACTGGAGCCATTCTGCTCTGGAGTGTAGGGCATCGTAATGCGTTGAACAATTCCTTCCTTTTGTAGGATTTTTCTGACATGCTTGTTGTCGAATTCCTTGCCACCGTCGCTTAGCAGCTCTTTGATGTTGTGTCCAAGAGTCTTGACTTCCGCAACGAATTGAGCCAACTTCTCTGCAACTTCGGACTTCTCTTTCAAAAAGTAGATGGTCCTGAACTTTGTGTAGTCATCCTTGAAGAGGACGAAGTACAAGTATCCTGACATGGACTCTTTGAATGGACCGCAAACATCTGTGTGGATCCGCTCTCCCGGTTCCGTTGTCTTAGACCTCGTACCGAAAGGCAGACGATGAGCTTTGCCATAGACGCAGCCTTCACAAAGTTCACTGTCCAAGTTGACATGAATTCCCAGCTTGTCCAGAAGGGATTTCACGTGTCGCTTGTTCTGATGTCCGAATCGTTCATGGTAAAGTTGGAGAAGATTGTTTGCTTCTGTTGCGTTGACTTCATTGGATGGAATGTCGTTCACGTTCTTCACGTTCAGCCTGTAGAGTCCACCAAACCGCTCACGAACTCCAGTCAGTTTCACTTCGCCGTTGACGATGAAGTTGCAAACCTCTGGAGACGAGATGAACCTGCTTTCCTTGTTCTTATCCTGCGCTGCAAGGACTGAGAATAGATTTCTCTGGATCCCGGGAACACACCATACATCAGCCAACGTGAGCTTGTGCATCTTGCCGTTGACTTCTGCTTCGATGTCAATGTCGCCTTTACCAATAGCCGCAACCTTCACGCCATTCGCTGTGATCACTGTGTGGTTTGTAGAAAAAGACTCGAACGTCCTAAAAATATTTTTGTTATTAGAAACATGACTTGTTGCTCCATTATCTACATACCAGAACTTGGAGTTGCACTCCAAGTTCATCACAGTCGAGGCTACCGTAGTCAGGATCATATTTGCACCCTTTTCCGGATTTTCCGAGTTGCTGGCTTTGTTGCCAAGTGCTTCATCCGCGATTCGCTTCCTGCATACCTTTGCTAGGTGATTTTTCTTCTTGCAGTAGGTGCAAAATTTCTTTTTCACCCTTTTGCTGATTCTTGTGCGAGTTGTTTGGCTGCTTTGACGAATTAACATAGAGGGCTTCTTGTTGAGATGACTCTTGTTTGCCTTTCAGTGCATTCTCGTAGGCACACAGCTGGTTCGTCAAATTGTCGATTGTCCTGTCAGCTTTTGACATCAGCATCCAGCTCGACTTGAATGAAAAGTAATCTTCAGGCAACGTACCTAAAATTTTACAGATCATAAATAAATCTGGCAAATTTGAGGTTAGCTCGGCGTCGTTACTCATTTCCTGCTTTAGTTCGCTCCACAAATTCTTTAATTTTGAGACATGCGTAGCGATATCATCTTCAACGGCTTTTTCATAACTAAAGAACTTAAGGCATAAATTGTAAACCTTGTCTTCGGAGACGCCGTCGAAGAGTTTGTGCAGTTCGAGCCACACCTCCCGGGCTGACTTGAGACGCATTATTTTCTGAAGTGTCTCTTCCGTCATATTTGCGGTTAAAACGATCAACGCATGGCTGTCTGCCTTATTAAAAGCGTCGAGCGATGTCTGGTACTCCGCTCTTTGTGCCGCGGTCGCTTCATCAGACAACGCCCTTGGTTTGACTAACCTGCCTTCAATTACGTCTGTCGCTCCGGGGATACCTCGTAAACAAATGCTCAGTTTGTATCGCCATGTATTCCAGTTTCCTTTTCCTTCCAGAAGTCCAACGTTGATAATCTTCGTCGAGTCCATTGTGAGCGTGGCGGCGTCGTCCTAACCTCAAAATGTCTCGTCGGATTTTCTCCAAAAATATCGCACCAAGTGAATTTATTTTAACAAAATCAATCACGCACTAATGTCGTTACGTGCCTGGGCCCATAACCTGTTGGTTTTTGCAATAAAAAGGCACTTTTGGTTTCACAATTATTAGAGTTTATTCAAAACGTTGTTTAGCGATAGGAAGCGATACATTTATTTTTTATTTAGTGCGTATGGTTGTTTACTTACAGTTGCCTTAGGGATTTTGATTTAACCATTGTTGGGGTGCTGCGTTAGCAAAGGATGAGAGATAAAAATTAAAAGTTATCAAATAATATAAAAAGATGTTAAAATACATCAACAATGGAGAAGAACATAACCTTTTTTCAATTTCTTTATGAAGGTGATCAATAGTTCCTTGCATTATTCTTATCATTTATTCTTTAGCAGAGAGCTCTACATCCTCTGCTCTTACACCGGGCATTTGTTTCTTCTTTCTGGGGCGTCTTACTATTTGAATATTCCACTCGTCACACAGTTTCATAGCTGCTTCAAGCAATTCACAACCAATCGTCTTGAAGCGCTTTTAAATCATATGCAGCAAAATGAATGCTCATGGTTCTTGCCTATAAGAGGGAAATAATATAATCGTCTTTATCAGTGATCAGTGTAATTCCCTTTTATATGTGATCAGTGTAATTCCTTTTTATGTATATAAAAAAGATTTTATTATCCGGGAGTAACTTGATTTTGTAAATGAAGGGTTAAACTCCCCTTTAAAAAGATGGGGACAATGTTTAATCAATCACTGTGCTATGTTTGAGCTTTGTACCTTATTGGGATATTTTAGAATAACTCTGGATAGTAGACAGACTGACAAACATACGCCACATGGCTTTTATTGAACCTTGTACATACCAGTGATGGAATGGCGAACCGAACACCAAACTGATCAAAGTGCTGCAACATTCTAGCGAACTTGCAACAAAAGAGCACGCATTTCCCCAATTCACCCAATGTTGGTATTTTGATGAACCATCAAAGGATAGTGAGAGAACTTGTTTCAAAAGTGTGGTCGGGTAAGCAAAAATTTCGACGAGCATAAATTTGACTTCAGTCTAGAAATGAGTAAAATAGTTATTTTTTATGTACAATTCATTGAATATTATTTCGAGAATTTAAAAAAGTAAATTTGGATCATAAACATCTTCAGGCAGGAGCGGTGGAAACGTAGCTGGAGATGGTGGAGAGGGAGGGGAAGGTATATTAGTCTAAAAAAGTAATACTCTGGCTTGGTTTATTTAATAGTACGGTAGTTAATTATTTTTAAAATATTATAAAACGTAATCACTTTCTTAGAATAATAATTGGACTTGGATGGTATGGTGTGGTAAAGAGACGGAAAACCAGAGAACAAAAAATCCTCACCCAGGCTTGGACTGGCCCACCAGCCCATCGGCCTTCGGACCAGTGCACCCTCAAGTTTATCGAATTTGCGCCCTTGGCCCAGAATCCCCCTTTCTCTAGGCAAAAAAAATTGCAATGATTAAAATAAGATTTGAATAATCAAGACAAGGTGGAACCGTGAAGGCGAAATTAAATTTAAGTGAGTACAGATTTAGGGGTTGCGGGATATTCAGCAACAAGGGGTGGTTGGCAATAGCGGGAGAGAAGGCACACCTCTTCAATGATACCTTTGGCCATGTCGCGTGGCTGCAATTGGAGTGGTGGAAATAAGCTGTCTAGTTATGTTCGCGCCTTGAGTGATATAGGTTGGTGTTTATTTTATTAGTGTGTAATTTTTTGGATCCTGCATAATTTTTCGTTACTGTGGTAAGAATTAAGGAAATTTAAGTTACCAGACAACCAAAACTATTGTTTAGCTACGAAGTTTTGTTAGTAAGGAGAGCCTTTCGTAGGCCTTCAAGTTCTTACCCACAAAACCTTACTGAGATCGTATCACATTCCCCTCCCTGAAATAAGTTTTGATCAAAACGTTCTCTCTCCCTCGCACACTTTTCTATTTCTAATTTCAATAATGAACTTATTTTGACTAGTAATAACATCAAACGTACTATAATACTTTACATGAGATTTATAAC
Organism: Timema cristinae; assembly: GCA_039000515.1. Taxonomy (NCBI): domain Eukaryota; kingdom Metazoa; phylum Arthropoda; class Insecta; order Phasmatodea; family Timematidae; genus Timema; species Timema cristinae. The sequence goes on along the minus strand of JBCFYV010005657.1, from coordinate 42,312 downwards.
AGCGACCTTCCCATATTATAATTAGGATATGTAAAGTTAAATTCGTTTAACAATTTATAAATTTAAATTTTTGGAAGTTTGGCGTGAAAATGAAAATCTATTTTGAAATGTGAGGGTGTGTTGCTTTGAAGAGACTTGTATTCGCAGCTGATACAAGTCAGATTTATTGGAGGTTATTGGGGGTTTGGTATCTACACTTCTTTTTCTCGGAGATAAAGTCAGTTTGCTCAGGATGGATGTTGTTGAGACAGGATGTATCCGAATAGTCCGAGGATCATTGCCACGGATATAGATAGTATCATATATTTTACAATTTGTTCCTTAAATGCTAGATGTTTTGTTAAATAAAGTTCACTTATCCCATGAATGTTTCTTTATTCTGTATTTATTAAAAATAACCTATAAAATTCGGAATATTCAACAAAGTCACATAAGGAAAAGAAAAATTATTTTAGAGTGGAAGTCCTTGCAATAACCAATAATATTTATTATTAATCAATATTATTGGGTTCTACCAGCAGTCCCATAGTTATTTTACAATAAAGAAATAAAAAAATCTAGTCCGTGATAATGTTTTACACCCTCTGAAAATCGAAGGTCTTCGCCCCTTTGGAGGCCCCAGTCCAACCCTGCCCTCACCACCTGTCAGTGCTCTCAGCCCAGTTCGGCCTACGGTTCGGAGTGCCTGTTCGGTTCCCATTCCACTCGCAGGTGTGTATGCGGCTTTATATAGGATTCTGTCTGAAAACTTACCTTTAGCTTACGTTCTGCAGAAAAATGTTGGCCTCAAAAAGATGGTCTTGACATGCGCAATTCTCCTTATATGACGAGAGATCAGAGGACCCCCCTTAAATACATATAGTTGATTTTATTAACATTGGTACAAACACATAAAATATAAAATTGAATGAACGTAAATAATCAATATATCACCATTCACCCATCACACCACTATATAATTTTACAACTGAACAACTGGTCAGAGTGTCAAATATTGAGAAAAGAATTGCAATTCTCAGAAATCATCTTTATAGAAAGAGAAGAAAGGGGAAAAGACTCAAAAGAGGGGTATGAATGTGTATTCAATAGTTTAGTTACCATCAATATAATGATTTCTACTTGTGTAAGATGCGTATAACCCGGACGTGGTGATGATGATAATAATAATACTTGTGTAAGCCACGATGGATCAACTGGTACAAAAGTGATATTCAACAAAAGCAAAATATCAATTTGTATCTTTTTTAACCATGAAAATGGTGCTCCCCTCAAATTTAGCGCCCAGGGCACATACCCCTACTTCTCCACCCTAGTTACGCCTCTATGAACTAAATAAATACATACTAAATAAACACTAAAATACATACATTTTTATACATTCTTATATAAAAGATGGTGTTATATTATTAAATATGCCATTGCCTATGCCGTATTCAAACAATGACATCCACAGAGTTCTGTGCAATTCCAACCTACCTTTTTTAATGCACACCTACCAACACATCCACTTTGGCTCTTACAGTTACATTTCACCAATTCACTACAAGCCTTTGAAGCAACAGGTAAGATGTTCTCTACAGGAACCCAGGATACACTGTTTCCATTTAGAGTCGACAGCCCCAACCTTCTGGATTAAAAGCGTTCTGTACATTGTGTTCACTGGTGCACCATATTCCTGCTTGATATGCAGCCTATTTTGAGTGCTGCAGTAGTGAGTCCATAGTCGGGAGAAATTCCTGCATTATCTTACTCTTCTAGCAAAAAAATAAAACTACCTTCTTGACTAAATTCATAATTATTATGTTCTACGTTACTGGCCTTGTCATACAAGATAACGGTAAATCGTTCTAGCAGTTTGAAATTGTCATCATAAATCTCAAGTTTTATATAAGAGTGGAGTGTCATGTAAGTAAAGGTATGTGTCTCATCAGGATAGCAATTCCCTGCCTCCCAATTATACTTACTGCTTCGTCCGGAAAATGCAGATGTAGTATCACATCCCGTGAAAATGTGGAAGACAGGGAGGGCCAGAGATTTTTCTCTACCAAGCTTCTCGTCGATAGCATTGATGTGATGATAAGTGAATGTTTTGCCTGTGCCAAAATCAACCCAATTCTTCACATCTTGACACAAGGTTATCAGATGATGGAATTTTTCAACGAGGATAACCCCTACATTCATGTCAACAGTACAACAGTACATACAATACAGTTAGTACAGCCATTCTGAAGTGCATCCTGTAAGTGTATGAGTAGCCAGGTGTCCACTTCCTCGTGATCACATGGTGATATGGATATATCAGTTCCCCGGAGAATAACATTGACACCACATTTGAAGCTAATTTCCTGGTTTTTGGCGAATTCAACAGTTGCCAACTTTTCGGAAAGCAAATTCTTGTTCGTTGGTGAGGTCTCGTAAGAAGTCAGCCCACTTAAGGGGGAACTTGTTATTACCAGCAACTTTTCTCCACCCTTTCATCGCTTCTCTCTAGTGGATTCTGTGAGGCTGTTCGGTATGTGTTTGTCCCATACGTGTACATCACGCTCCTAATCCAGGAGGTTGGGGCCGGACTCTGAATGGAGACAGTGTATCCTGGGTCCCTGTATGGAACATGCTACCTGTTATCTCAAAGGCTTGTAGTGAATTGGTGAAATGTAACTGTAACAGCCAAGGTGGATGAGGTGGTAGGTATGCATGCAGAAAGGCAGGTTGGAATTTCACAGGACTCTGTGGATATCAATGTTTGAATGAATATGGCATAAGCAATGGCATCTTTCACATAATACGCCATCTTTCATATATTAATGTATAAAAATGCATGTCATTTATTATTTATTTAATACATGTAAATTTTCAAAACAAGAAATGGGAAAAAAGTTTCTAAACGATTCACAGGTACACCAGTAAAATAGTATTGTGAATTAATAAATCATCTGACGCATTTAAAAATTGTCTATTTGTATTCCCTTACCCCAGAAATGTAAATTTCCACACCAAGATTGTGATCCTAAGTGCTTAAAAAGCCGAGATATTGATAATATACATATATTTCAATATGGCCAGCTGAGGAGGTGGTTCCTATCAAAGATTGAAAACTATGGTCTTAAATAGCACGTAGAAAAAATTTGGTGTTTCTGTATGGGTGTTCACATTCAGCTTAAATTCATTGCTAAGCTGCCGTACTAACAGTGTGATTTATAGACATGACTCTTAGACATGAAGGGTTTTTGGCTCTCTTATTTTTTACAAATATATAGAATTTGTAATAGTTTAGAAATGCTATTCGATCAGTGGTGGGGGCTTATACGTTTTAGATTATAATATGTTTTTTTTATATCACAGTGTATCATGGCCTACACTAGCAAAGCTGGAGAAGACCAAATATGTGGCAGTAAGAGCGTTTCTGGGCGCTTGTCATGCATCACCGACCGACGAGTGCTTCACAGAAGTGAGTGAGCTTCCTTTATTTCTTAGGTGCCAGACTTTTGGCAAGCAAGTTTTTAATTTAAATATTGTTGTTCAACCTTGGGTTATTTGTGACATAGACTTCGTATCCATTCATATTAAATCCAGACTAAACAATATTGGTTAAACAAAACATTCCCAGGCGCTCACATCGAAAATAAGCTGGTGATAGTGGAAAAAGTCTATGCGGGGATCTCTTTTCAAAGACAGGTCACCTTTGAAAATAATAATTTGTAGAAACTATTTTTTTAAATAGTAATCCATTTATTTTATAACTTATGTATATAAATAAAATAGACTAGTGTCATTGACAGTGGCTCACTCCCAGATAACATTTAAATACCTTGCTCAATAAAACTTGCCACCATTTAACTATACTATACCCCGATTTTAGTAGGAAGTGAGGCGAATCCTAAACTAATTTGCAACAATTTTATGTTGCCTTAAGATTTCTGGCATATTCTGCTACAATAAAAAACTATTTTTCTTTAAAATAATTTTAATATTTAAAGAATTTAACATAAGAGAATTTTGCTTTTTTTTTTTAAGGTTTAAGCACAATATGTCCCGTTGCTCTCTATAATATAACTGGATGGACATATACATACACATTTCCAAGGACCAAAGTGTGACGCTCAAATTTATCATCCGCTATATTGTGGGGGAGAGATTTTACGGTTTATTTCAATGTTCTTATTCGAAAACATGTCTCTAATGAATACAAGTGTTATTGTTTGAAAATAGTGAAGTATTATACCACACTTTTCTGTAGAAACGTTTATATTAAGGATATACAATTCAGTTTTACAGGTAATACTGTACAAATACGAATAAAATCTTTAACATATTTAAATAATATGTAGTTATTATCAATGTTGTTTACAGTCTGACAAGACTACACTTATATTTAAAGTTGACTAGTAGCTTGTATATTGGTTTCAGAAACTATATCATTTTGAAAGTTATATAAATATAATGAATAAGGTATCTTAAAACTTGATTACATTTTTTTAATGACAAACTTTGTGTAGTTGCCATACATTCAAACTATCATTTCGGTTATAGGCTTGTATAAAGTATTATTATATTACAATTAAAATGAAAGTTGGCTCATATCTTGTATATGGCTTTCATAAATAATATTATATTGAACATTTGATAACTATAATGAAACAAGTTAGTTAAAAACTCTATCACATATATTTGAATGGCATATTTTGTGTAGAGGTCTTAGGCCTAAGTTCAAATGATAATTTAGGTTATAGGCTTGTAGGAAGTACTGTATCTACTAAACCCTGATTTTAATAGGAATCCTAATCTCTAAGGCTTTATTTTGTACCAGAATACTATCATAAATATAATATTTTGGTAGAATGAACGTCCATTTAGAATGGAAGTAGAAATTTCCTTCTTGAAGTCTTTTATCCTACCTAAACACTACTATAGGTAAGGATTCAGGTATAAGAGAAAGCCTTCTAAGTAAGCTTCCTTCAAAAGTCATCGTATATATTAGGCTACGTCAACTTATTTAAAGAAAAGACTCAATAGATTCAAATTTTGTTGTGATATTCAAAGCTTTTAATAACATATTTATTTCATTTAACTAATTACACATTGATGTATCTCATATATTCAATCAAATTAATGAACGATGTCAAAATGCCACGTTTCCTTGTATGGAAAGAGATACCCGAAAGTTGTCTTCTCTCTTACACAATGGTATGCAGATGATATACGAATATTTCATTCACAGATGTTCATCCATAGATCAAAGAGAAGACCCAACTTTTAGCGGAATTTTTTTATAATATGCGGTGGCAAGACTGTATGGACCAAACAACGTGTTTGATATAAAATTGATAAATAAATGTAAAGTTATTACAATCATTCAATCAGTTTGTGAGCAAAAGTTACACTTATATATATGTGAAATAAAGCTGAAAAATGTCTCTGAAAGGAAAACTAAAGGAAGTGTTAGTCTGTTATATTTTCATTGTCATAAACTCAGCTATTGATGCAATTAAATTTATCTCTGTTTTTAAACTCATTCTGTAATAGTTAAATTTAACCTAATAATAGCATTGCTATTGCAGGGTTTATATGTACCCATTTGAGTGTATATTAAACCTACTAACCGTGTTAATGATAAGGATGACTATCTGATAATCTAAAACTGACTGGCTGAATCCGAATAGTCTACTTCACGCGCCGTCGACCCTTGACGTCCACTTGATAGTTGCATTAGAAATCACGTGATCAAGTGCAGATCCGTCCGGTGGTAATGCGTCCCTCACACGCCCTTGAGTCCAAGGGTTACCCTTGACACGCCGTCGATGCGGTGTTTGATCAGCAATTCTTTAATTTTTGATCTGCCAGAGATAGAGCTCATAGAGTAATGTGATCTTTGATAACGTACATTAAATACACTGGTTGTTTTGTAGTGCTGTAGAGCTGTATTGTATTGTGTTGTGTTGTGATGTGATGTGTTGCATAATTAGGATAATTTGTCATGGTCAGTGAAAATAAGTCACCACAAATCTACAAGTGGCCTATGCTACAGTAGCCCCATGGCCTCTTTGGTGCTGACTGACAGCTCACAGCTGGCTTCTGACAGTCAACATTTAGGTAAATTCTTAAATTTTGACTGTCAGAAGTGATAGCTGCTAAACACATGTTTTTGAAGATCATATGGTTGGGCGTAGGGATACATAATTTGGTCTGGTAACTTTTCAAAGCTGTCAGCTGTCAGTCAGCACCAAAGAAGTCGTGGGACTACTGTAATTCGGGCTCATGGATGGCGTTTAAAATAGTTTCTAAGGTCATTGGTAGGAAGCAGCACTGTGGACTCAAGGGTGTAAAAAGGATATTTTGCTGTCCAAATAGTATGTTGCAGTCTTCGATCTCAAGTGTGTGTAAAGTGTAAAGTCATCAATTCCGCATCAAGTCAAGTGTAGGCCTACTTGATTATTCGGATACAGCCTATATGATTGATTGTTCTCAGAAAAATCCAAAGTAGCTACCATCTTGGAATTATGACGTCACATGCCACAAATTCAATCAAAACAGGAAAAACATTAATGTAGAGTATATAAGGAAGTATTCCAAGTAGTCATTCAATTTCATCATTCAAAATCCCACATGCACCTGGGCTAGGCGTATGTCGTATTTGAGAAAAACTAGTATTGGTTAGGACTATCAACATTATAACCAAGATTTAACTTACCTAACATAAGACACATCAATGGCCTGAAAAAAAATCAGGATTTTTTATGTTAGGGAGAACTTAAAAATTTCATAAAATATAAAAATAAAGAACATCAAAACAGTGGTGTGGGGTCATGATGCCATTTGGTGTCCCAACACCATGGTTTTGAACCATTGTTTTAGTGTTTAATCTATGTTAAATTAATTTTTTTTACTTAGTATTTAAATTCCTCAATTGTTCTTTATTCCTGCCCAAAAATTAAAGTTAGTTTACTGATGACAAGTTTTTTTTGAAAATTCCAAATTTTTCAAAAATATCCTAAGCCACTTTGTTCAAAGCAGATATGTAGTTAGTGTTTTACATTATCTCTATGAGAAAAATATTTTAAGCCTAAACATAGCTTACTGGGGATGATTTTTGGAAATTGGAAATGGTTTGAAAATAACCAACAATTTTGTTTTTAAAATGGATATTTGGGGAGTTTTTACATGATAAATAACACTGTACTTATGTTTATTTGGAGAAAAAATAATAAAACAGGGCTTCCAGTGACCTGGAAAACATGGAAAAGTCAGGGCATTTGATCAAATCTTTTGAATTTTCACATTTCACTAAAAATTACACAAATTTTATTTACAATAATCAAAATAACACATGTCTTCCAGTTAACACAAGCAGTGGATCTATTTTTTTACAGTTATCCCTGTTGCACTTTACTAATCTTAATTCTCAAGGTGATAATGCTATTTTTGTGATATTTCCGCCCCTCTAATGCATAGCTTTAGCCAAAGTTGAGCCATGGTTTTGAACATTGCGAGAATTTGATTAAAAGAAGAAACTAAAAATAATGTCTCTCAAAACTGTTTAAACCATCAGGTGTAAGGTTATCTTTTAATGTCTCATTATGATCTTACTGAAATCTAACTTAGATCACATTATCCATTAACTCATTTGTTTAGCTGAAATCCTTTAACATCGGGCATAGTGGGACATAATTTCACTTGTAGTAATAGTATAAACTTTAAAGTGCTATCTTAATATAGTGACTGGATAATCCAGATGCCGGTATTTATAAATATAGTTTGTCTGAACACCCTATATATAGTTTACCTTAGGCTACGGATAGTTTAACCGAGTTTGAAAATTCCTTTCCAAACTGTATATGAGAAAATGTATTTATGATTGTGTGTTACAATATTTTTTTTTGTTTAAGTAAGTTAAATTGGTTTAACATAGCATAATTCCATTTTGTATCCTCTCTCAGTTATCATAACCTAAGATATTTTTATAATAAGGTAAACTTTTTTTTACATCCGAGTCAAGTAAAATAATTATTATTAAAAAAAATATAGATTTTTAAATAACTTCTCTAGGGTGGATAGAGCATTAAAGGGGGCAAGACCCCTAAACAGAATCAATCTCACCTGTTTCATTAATTTCTTTGATTTAATAAATAGTTTTGTTAATTTATGTTTAGATAGAGAAGAAAGAAAAAAAAGTTCTGGGAATTGGTAGCTTTATAGGGCAACAGTTTTTCATTTCTTTATTTATAAGTTTTTTTATTTTCCATCATGTTTTTTTTAGATCCTTTCCACAAGTCCTGGATCCAAACTTATTGTCTGGGCGATCTGATTATTAAAATAAAAATTAGATTAAAAATTAGTGTATGTATTTCTGGAGGAGCAGTTTTAGTTACGATACACTAAAACAATAGGCTACTGTGTTTGAACTAGAGGATATGTAAGTGTCTGTTATGAAGTCTATCTTTGAATGTCAAGAGTTACACATAAAGATCTGGTAAAGGTGGTCTTAAATTGCATGCACTTTTCTTAATAATTATTTAGTGAGAGGATCTGCCTTTAAACACTCACATGTACATGAATACATTGTATATAAAATACACAGTTTGAATTATTTAATATACACATACATATTAGCGCATTAAATCAATTCACACGGAGTCTATAGTGAGTTCATTTTCCTACGAGAAAGTTTCACTGAAATATGATCTTAACAGAATATTTTCCAACACGTTCGTAGATAACCAAACACACGGCACAAGGGGATGGGGGGAGGAAGTTACAGGTATGTGGACGAGGGTAGGGGATAGCGAGTTTTATATTAAAATTGCAGTCCAGCAGGTGGAAGAGGCTCAAAATAGGGAGGGAAAGAACCAGTAAATGCTACCTAACAACGAGCAGTGTTTCTATAGGAGAGTCTGAAAATATTTACTAACATTTTCTTGAAGCTTAACTTATAAGACACTTATTGTTAAGTACATATTCTAAAAACTGTTTGAAAAAACTAAACTTTCTTCAATATTGAAATAAGTATAACCCACTTCGGTGGCTGCATGGTATAAGGTCTACTACACACTAGACTATACTGCCGAAGACATAGAGATTGGGATCAGTCCCTGTCGGCTGTAAGCTTATGAGTGTGGTTTTCCACTCTTCCCTCCATGCAAATGCAGGTACACTTCTAAATTACACATTCCTAATCCCTAACACATTAGTATAATTAGTACACAGTGTATAATTTGAACAGGTAGTAAGACACTGTGCCAAAAAAATTAAGTAAATCTGCATATTTCTGAAAATTAATAAAACTTTTTATAAGCCCATGATTTTTGATAAAAAAGAATCCCTGTGACATTCCGATTGAGGACTTCTTTCTAAAATATCTTCTATGTCTAAACTTGTTTGTTTATTTGTTTGTAGATATGAAGTTGAAGCAAAAACATGGAGCATTCTTCACAGGTGGTCTTGTTCAGGTAATATGATAGTGTTTATTCAACAATAAATAGTGATGTCAGCTACACTATGCATTTTTATGTTTCTTTACATGCTTTTACATTAAACTATATATATCAATCTCTAGAGATTTCTTTTTTATACATTTGAATTAACTAATATTGTGACTCCCATTTCATAAACAATTGTTTTTAGAATGGAAACTTAGGTTAAGTTAGATTTGGTTAGTTTAGTTAAGCTTGTAGTAGCTAGTACAATAAGTTCAAGTTCATGAAATGGGCAAGAGTTGATGCAATTTTGGCCCAGTTCATGAAATGGTCAAGCGAAGAATCCAGTTTGCGAAATGAGCAGAAATTTGCCCACTTAATTTAATGGGCGTTTCACTGTTGGGGATGTAATATATATCAATCATACTGAATTAAGTTTCTGAACTATTACTCTTTATGTTAAATATATACATTTATATAAATTAATCATACATACAGTAATACAGCTCTAATGGATCTTTGATTAATTTATATAATGTATATATTTAGCAAAAGTTACTAAACCCCAGTCAGAGGAAAGAAGAACAGTGTACAATAAGAATGGCACCAGCACTTGCCTGTAAAGGAAATTGGAAACTAACTTTATTGCAGCTATTTGTTTGTGATGTTGTGTAGGGCTACATTAGGATGTCTTGCAGTAGGTGCTTGGTGATGGAGGTGTGTTAAGTGCTTTTTAAATACACAACTAACCCACTCGGTGATTGATGGTCTAAGAAATCATCTCATATTAGACTGGTCTGACGATGCGGGGCAATGGGGTTTTCAATCCCTGTCGGGTTTGTACCGAGTGTCGTTGTCCTAAATGACTTTATACTCTCCTTTCATACAGCTGCGGTACATTTCCTATAAATTCAGCCTTACTCATACTTAACACATTTGAACATATGCATCTAACCTTAACAGGTAGTGAGACATGGTGCTAAAACCAGCTCCCAGTTTCTGTGAACATAGTTGGGCTACAAGATACTCTGATTTAACTTCACAAACCCATGCCAAATTATCTCTATTTATAAAACAAAGAGTTTGTGTGTTGTCTATGATGAGCATTGTGTTCCTACACATTCAGAGATCTGACATTTAAATATTAGTACCCCTGTGCATGAGATATACACCTCGACTAGATTTTAAAAACTAATCCAAAACGTGCCAGAGAAATAAAATGAAAGGAGTTTTTCTGTCTCTTTGAAGCAAAGAATTGCCAGGGGTAGGCACACAATCCATTGCATGGTTCCCCTGGGCAACGCCAGGTACTTTGTCTAGTTACTTAATTTTTGTGTAGCTTTGTGATTCAGACTTCCCTGTTATCAATATGGTTGGATGTTTAAAGGCATTTCATCGGCCCACTTGGGGGAATCCAACAAAAACAATTTAAGGGCGTTGCTCCCACTAGAAGTCGGTCACAACTTAGTAGGTTCTCCCACTAGAAATGTACGGTCACAGACTTATTAGCTCACCGTAAGTCATGACTCATGAGTGTTCAATTTCACCCCACAACTGATCAAAAAAGAGAAAATTTGTTTTATTTAGGCACTCTAACCAAACACTTTAAATGTTGGAGTGGCACTCAAATTGACAACATGAATTTTATTTAATTCCTAAGATTTTTTGACATCAATTGTCAATGTAAATTATTATTTTTCTGAAAAACATCTTCTCAGTGCAATGTTTTGTTGGGAAAAAGAAGAAACTCATAAAGCATTTTTTTTTTATATTCAACGTTATGAAAAAAACTTTGGATTTGATTGTCCTAGAATTTCTATAATGTTTGAAACATGCTCTTTGACAAATTTTTCCTTTATGTGGATGTCCCTTTCTTCTTTTTGTTTAATCTATTTCTTAAGATTTGGTTAGATCAATAAATTAATGATCTAAATCTAAATAAGAGGTTCATGTTGCATTGCTTGTCGGTGATTGAAATTGAGGTTCTAATTTTATTTGTCTTTTTTACTGAAGGTGGTTTTCCCCTAAATTGTTCCCATCTTCTTCAACACAGATTTAAGTTTTTTCCTTTAAAATCCTATCTTCCTCATTGCTATCTTACTAGTGTTTTTAATACATAATATGCAAACAACCCTAAGGGTAATAATATGTGATGAAAAAAAAATTTAAAATAGTGCTTTTTTGTTTGAGTCTGTTTTTGAAACTGGTTTCTTGATTTTTCGGAAGTGGCGATTGCTACTCCCCAAACACTCTAGTCACCGCTGAGTGGTCCATGTGTTTTAAAAGAGCTCCAAGTGTTTAATGTCACATTCTTTATTTAAAAATATTTTAAAAGGCATTTATTTCTTATATCTTACTTAAAGTTAAAAAATGTGTTGTCCAGTGGAGTATTTTCGGTGAAGAGATGCTCTGTCAGTGTGGCGGGGTGGTACCTGTTGGACGTGCAGCAGGGACGTATAAAAAACCCCCTCGGCAAATTGGAGATGTGGAGGATGAGGGGCACTGTCCCACCTTCACTCTTAGTCCGGACAACGAGGTGGTTATCAACAGCCATAAGAGCGGGTATTCAGACTTTGGAATTGGAAGGTAGTTGTTCTTTTTTTTTGTTAGTAATACTTTCATAAACGGTCTCATGTTCGAGGCCCCCTGGTCAAAGGCGCTACTCTTGCATAGATAATGGGGTGTTGGGGAATTAGTTCTACCTGTGGGTTTTTATGAAGGGGGTTTTTTTTAAATGATTTCCCAATTTGTTCACAAAAAGTGGGTAAATTTCTCAAAATTTTACCTTCCCATTAAACCCCCAAAACAAAATTAGTAAAAAAGCCGAATAGGATAAAGTTGGCTAAAAAACAAAAATTTTTTTTACTTGATTTAAAGAGAAAGAAGAGAATAAATAAAAGGGAAATTTTTTGCGTATTAAACCCGGGGATGGAAAAAAAAAACTCGGTTGAACGGCCGAAAAAAACCCAGGCTGAGAGAAGAACCCCCCCTTTAAAAGTTCGGTTTAAAAGGTTTTTTTGTAACATCTCGGTTAAAGGCCAGTAATGAACCCCCGGCGAGAGTAAGACACGTTTTTTCACGTTCAGGTTTAATGTGTTTTCTGAAAAACATTCTTTAACGGGCCCCGAAAAAAAACCCCCAGGTGGGGAGTAAAAACCGTCCACTTCAACAGTCCATGGTTTAATGTTTATTCTGAAAGATTGGAAAAACCCGGGCCCCAGTAATGAACCCCAGGCTGAGAGTCAAAACACCCCCTTAAACATTCAGGGTTTAATGTGTTATTTGAAACACTGGGTTAACGGGCCAAAATAAAACCCCACCGGAGAGTCAAGAACCTCCACTTAACATCTCATGGTTTAAGGTTATTTAAAAAAATTGGGGGTTGAATGGCCAGTAATAAACCCCCGGGGGGGAGAGCAAGAACACGTCCATTTACAGTTCAGGGTTTTAAATTTTTGTTATTCTGAAAAACATGGGGGTTTTTTAACGGGCCCAAATTTTTTTGAACCCCAGGTTTGAAGTAAAAAACACGCCCACTTCAACGGGTCTCAGGTTTAATGTGTTATTTGTAACATCTCGTTAAAAGGGCCCAGAATAAACCCCGGCGAGGTCAAGAACAGCCCATTCAACGTTCTTTTTTTTTAAATGTGTTATTCTAAAAACCCCCGGGGTTTTAAAGGGGGCCCAAAATGAACCCCAGGCAGAGATAAAAAACACGCCCACTTCAACTCTCAGGGTTTAATGTGTTATTTGAAAAACATCTGGGTTTTGAACTGCCAGAAATTTAAACCCCCGGGCTAGGTCAAGAACACCCCACTTAACTTTTGGGGGTTTTTTAAATGTTTTTTTCTGATAAATCTCGTTTTAAAGGGCCCCATAATAAAACCCCGGGGCGGAGAGTCAAGAACACGTCCACTTCAACAGTCTAGGGTTTAATGTGTTTTTGATAAAAATTCCCGGTTAAAAGGCCCAAAAAAAAAAAACCCCCCGGGTGAGAGAAAGAACACGCCACTTAAACAGTTTTGGGGTTTAAAATGGTTATTCTGATAAGATCTGGGTTTGGGAACGGCCCCTTTAATAAAACCCCCCAAAGCCCAAAAACCCCCTTTTTTCAACAGTCTCTGGTTTTTAATGGTTATTCTGAAAAATTTGGGGGTTTTGAACGGGCCAGTAATGCCCCGGGTGAGATAAAAAACCACCCCCATTTTCAACATCTCATGGTTTAAGTTTTTTCTGTAAAATCTGGGTTGAACGGGCCATAATAAAACCCCAGGCTAAGCAAAAACACGCCACTTAACGGGTCTGGGGGTTTTAAAAGTGTTTTAAATTAAATCTGGGTTTTGAACGGGGCCAGAAAAAAACCCCCCGGGGGGGAAGTCAAGAAAACGCCACTTAAACAGTCTCATGGTTTAATGTGTTATTTGAAAACCCATCTTTTTTAAGGGGGCCCCATAATAAACCCCCCAGGCTGAGAGTCAAAACACCCCCCCCTTCAACAGTCTCGGGTTTTTAATGTTTTTTTCTGAAAAAATCTCTTTTGAAGGGCCCCAAAAAAAAACCCCCCGGCGGAGAGTAAAAAAACCAGCCACTTCAACTTTCCTTTGGTTTAATGTGTTATTCTGATAAGACCCTCGGTTGAACTGGCCAGTAAAAAACCCCCGGTGAGGGGTCAAAAACCCCGCCCATTTCAACGGGCTCAGGGTTTTAAAGGGTTTTTTCTGAAAAGATTTTGGGTTTGGGAAACGGGCCATTTTTTAAAAACCCAGGCTGAGGTCAAAAAACCCCACTTCAACATCTCATTTTTAAATGTGTTATTCTTTTGGGTTTGGTGAATTAATCCCCCCTTTTTTCACAAAAATTTTAACGGGGTTGATAAAAAACTTTTTTATTAAGTTTTTTTTTTTGTTACTTTGTTTTAATTTTTTTTTTAGTTTATGTACAATTTTGTATTTTTAAGCAGGCCATCATTTAATTTAAAAATGACCAAATTTACAAAAAACCCGGTTTTTATTTTATTACCCCAAAAAATTTTTTCAAAAATTTAAAAAAACTTTCGTTAACATTTGCAAAAAATACTTAAAAAAAATTGAAAAAATATGAAAAAATAAAAAAACCTTGTTTTACCACGTTAAAATTTTATCTCTTTTTTTAAAAACAGTTTTAAATTTTTTTGGACTTATTTTTTTTAAAGGGAAAAGTATTAAAAAAAATCTTTTTTTTAAAAAAAAAACCCCAAAATTTTTCTTTTTTAAATTAGTTTTATTAATTATGGCTTTGTTTTAACACCAAAAATTTTCCCCCTTTAATTTAAAAAATTTTAAAAAAAAATAGCTTTTGTATAGCTTTTTTTGGGAAACATACAAATACTAAAAACTTTCTCGAAACCTCCCCTCTTAGCGGTTTTTTGGGAAAACGAGGGAATTCAGACCACTCTAGATTTTTTTTAAAGTCACTACCAAAAACTCTTTTTTTGGGGTTGATTTTTTAAAAGGTTTTGGTCTTGCCCAAGGGTAACCAATATTAAAATTACACCTTTATATCCATTTTTTTTCCTGCCTTTTAACGCGAAAAAAAGAAATAAAAAGACCCCAAAATATTGTTTTCAAAATTTTTTTACTTGTGTTTAAAAAAAGGAAACCCCCCCGAATGATGCCGACCATGAGGCCGAATCTTTCACTGCCACATTAGTTCCCCTTCACAGCCGAAAAAAGGGGAAACTTAAATTTTTGTTAGGAAAATTGTAATCCTTCGATGAGAAGATATTTAAAAATTGGACTTTTTTCACACCCCCAAAACCCTTTGTGGATCATTTTTATGACAGAAAATTTTTTCCGGGAAATTTTTGAATATTAATCAAAGGTATTTTCGCAAAAAAAAACTTTTAAA
This sequence comes from Timema cristinae, assembly GCA_039000515.1. Taxonomy (NCBI): domain Eukaryota; kingdom Metazoa; phylum Arthropoda; class Insecta; order Phasmatodea; family Timematidae; genus Timema; species Timema cristinae. Next base: position 27,016 of record JBCFYV010005657.1, on the reverse strand, counting down.
AACCCCAAAAAAACCCCACAAAAAAGGTGTTTTTTATGGGGTCTTTGAAAAATAAATAGAATTCAGAAAAAAAAAAAAAAAAATGAAAACTGAAAACACAGCCCCCAAAAAACAATCCCCCAAATTTTTTTTTTTACATAACTGGCGGGGGTTTTTAAAATATGTGGGCCCTTTAATTAAAAAAATTTTAAGGCTCAAGTAATAATTAAAACCTACATTTTATAGATGGCTCTGCCCCAAAAAATGGGAAAACATTCAAAAAAGGATTGGGGTTTGGCCTGAATCCTACGGGTTTTGGTTGATGGCAAGGGGGGCAGGACTCTGGGGGCGAATAGGGGGCCTCACATAAGCTTTTACTCTCAATCCCCCGGGATACAATTTTTGTCAGGTAGGCATAAATCTAGTGCGGGGTTTTTGGAAAAAATTACTCCAATCTCCGGGGATAAAAAGGTGTCGTAGGTAGGCAGGGGACTCTGTGTCGGGAATAGGGGCCCCCATCTAAAATTTCCGGGGGGGGTTCAAGGTGTCGTCGGGGGGCCCGTGACCCCCAGTTCAGAGTATGAGATTTTTCCCCAACCCCCCGGGGGTACAAGGGGCTTTCGGGGGGGGAGTGCCCTTTTGTGTCAGAGTATGAGACCTACTCTAATCCCCCCGGGGGGTAAAAGGGGGTCGTCATTTTTGGCAGTGCCCTATGTGATTTATGAGACCTACTCTAAATTCTGAGGGATAAAAGGGGTCGTCAGGAGGCATGACTCTATTTTCGAGTATGAGACCTCTCTCAATCTCCGAGGGATACAAGGGTCGTCGGGGAGGGGGGAACTTTTAGGTCAAATTTTGGGTTTTACTTCAAACCCGGGGATACAAGGTGTCTTTAGGTGGGGGGAGTGACTCTAGGTCGGGAATGAGACCCCCTCTCAATCCCGGGGGTTTACAAGGTGTTCAGGGGGGCTTTTCTAGTGTCGAGTAGGCCCCACTCTCAATCCGAGGGTTTAAAAAAGGTTGGGCGTGGGTAGGCAGGACCAGTGTAGAGTAGAGCCCTACTCTAAAATTTCCAGGGATAAAAATTCGCCCCGGGAGGCGGGGACTTAGGGGGCAGGTATGGCCCAAATCTCAATCTCGGGGGGTACAAGGTGTCGTAGGTAGGGGTGATTTTTGTCAGAAAATGGACCTACTCTCAATTTCCGAGGGATACAAGGTGTTGTCGGGGTGGGGAGTGACTCTAGTGTCGGGTTTTGGGGAAACCTACTCTAAATCCCCAAAATACCCCCCAATGTTTTAAAGATATCCCAAATCAAAATGTTTCTAAATTAGTTTCCCTATTTTTTTTCCCTTTTTTTTCCCCTTTTTGGGTTTTGGGGGAGTTTTGTAGAGATGATAAGTATGATCAAATAAAAAAAATTGTAACCCCGTTTTTGGAGTGGGGGGAAAAAGGGAAAAGGGGGAGGTGACTGAAAAAGGAAAAAAAACTCTCAATATATTGACTTATTAAAACCCTTTATCTCTACTGAAAATTTCCCTCTTTTTTGAAAGTGATTTTTCTTTAAAAAATTTAAAAATGGTTATATCATGTTGAAACCCATTTCTTAATGTTTCATTTGTAAGTTTTTTTAAATTAACCAAAACCCCCCAAAAATTTTTTTTTTGTTGTAAAAATTTTTTAAATCAAAATTTTTTATTGAAGTTGACCAAATTTTTCCCCTAATGTTTGGAGATATTATTTTTGAAAATTTTCCCTTAAAACTTATATGAAAAAAGGGGAAAAAGAAAAAACCCTTTTTTTAAAACAATTTATATTATTTTTTTAAACATACTTTTTTTTGGGTGAAAATTGATTTTTCTATAGTCAAAAAACCCTTTTTTTCCCAAAAAAATTTTTTAATTGTGATATAAAAAAAAGGGAAAGGGGGGTTGTTATAAATCATTTCAAAATTCCTTTTGTCAACTTTACAAAAGTTGTTTCTGTCCCCCGTGGTTGGAGTTCCATCCAGAAAAGAAGTTTCACAGGTTTTTGTGCTCTGATGACCCCCACGAATTTTTTCATGGGATGTCCAAAACGGGAACGACGCTAGCTTGGCCGGGGCCCCCTTTATAAAGGGTGCTTGGCCTTTTCCCCAAAACTTTTAAAAATGGGGTTAGGATTATATGGCAAAAGTAATGTATTTCTGCATATTAAATAGCTGGCTAGTAAGTTTTTTTTTTGCACGGGGGACTCAAAAAATTTTTAAAAAACCTTTTAAAAAAGGTGGCCACAAACCTGGAAAAAAGGGAAAAACCAAAAAAAATCAGGGAAAAGGGGGGAAAAAAGGGCTTATTATTTTTTTATCAAAACAAAAGAAACATTAATATGCTTTTTTTTAAAACCCTTTTTCCCTTTTTTTCATTAGGGGGGTCACAGATAATGTGAAGTGATAATTTAAACCTTTGCAAATTTTGTTGGGGTTTTTTTATTTTTTTTACCTGAATTTAAAGGGGTTTTTCAAAAATTTTCCCAGACATTATTGATCAAGTATTTTTATTACGTATTCACTTGTTTTGATATGAACACAAAAATAAAGCAACAACAATTTGTATATCCCAAAGGGTTTTATTTTTCCTTGTTAATCTTAAAAAAATCATGTATTTGAGTCACCGGGGCGACACCTTTGTAAAAGGGTTTTTCCCGGCAGGTCACAGGGCAATCAGTTCAAAAAATGTGTGCCATTGAAAAACGATCCATCTTAGTGGCCAACGGGTTTTGTAAATGGGTTTTGAACATGACAGGGGAAAATTTAAAAAAAGGTATGGAAAAAAGAAAAGTCATGAAATTTAAAAAAAGGGAATTTTTTTGGAACCCTTTTTTAAAGGTAATTGGGGTTTGAGGATTCGAAAAAAATTTCAGATTTAAACCCAAATCCTTTTAAAGGGGTTTTTTTTTTTTTTCATTTTTTTTTTAAAATAAATTTGTTTTAATTTAAACCTTAATTGATTATTTGGGGGTCCCGAACCAATTTAACTATAGGGGAAAACTTTTAAAACCCCACCCCGAGAAGTAATTTCACATTAACGAATGTTTTGAATGTTAAAAATGATTTTGGTTTTTAAAAAGAATGTTTACATTTGTTTCTATTTTTTTATTCTATTACATTTATATTTTCCCCCTTTTTTAATTTCTTTCAAAAAATTTTGTTCGAGATTCAGGGGTTTTTAAAAAAAAGGATTCAACCCCAAAAAATAATTTTTTACCCCAACCCTTTTTTTTTGTTTTTATTCACTTTTTTAAAACTTTTCCAGCCTTAGAAAAGGGTGGTGGGTGTATATAAATGACCCACTTTTTCTGAGGTATATTGGGAAACCATTCGGAAAAAACCCCTGGGGCCCGGTTTTATATCATACTTTTTTGTCACGGGTAAACCGAAGGACAGGGGGGAAAACCTAGCTTTTTTGTCTTTGATTTATTATTTGAGGAATATTTCAAAAACCGTAAAAGTCAAATAATTTTTTTAAGCGTTTTGAATTAAATACACACAATTATCTATAAAAATTTGCAAAAGATGGACTTTTTAAAAAATTGACATTTTTCTTGTTTAAACTGTTTACCCCCAAAATTTTTTCCCCCAAGGGATTTTGTACTTTTTTTTTAAAGTTGTGGCGAACAAGGTAGTCAAAAATTTTGGGACATGTTCGGGGAAAGTGAAAGAAGCACACTGCCTGTAATGAATAAATTTTAAGTGTGGTAAATTTCTTCCCCCCCAAATTTTTCCCCTCCTTCCCTGGTCTTTCTGCAAGGGTGGTATCCACATTGCCACCGTGGAAAAAAGAGGTAACAAAATTCCCCTTTTCCCCTGTGGGGCCTTAAAAAAAGGATGGGGGTAAAAACCCCACTCCCCCATTTAAAAAAAGGTCTCTAATACTGCTTTTTTGGGGGCTCAGAAAAAATTCATGGATGAACTCAAAAACCCCGGCCCCCCGACCAGAAATTTGAAAAAATTTAAAACTGACTGTATAATTTTTTTAAAAAGGGGATTAAAAGGGAAAGAATGTTAAAAACTAGTTACATTTGTTTTTTTTATTTTATTTCTCTTATTTTTTAAATTTTTTTTAAGATTCAAATTTTTTAAAAATTAAAAAATTTTGGGAATAAAAAGTAAATGGCGATTAAAAATTTTAGATTTTTATTTGTAAAATTTGTGGATTCAACCCCAAATTAAAAAAAACATTTCAAAAAATTTTTTTGCCAAAAAAAAACCCCAAAAATTACCTTTATTTGACAGTTTTTAATTAATGCACAAGCAAAAACCCCTTTTAAAAAATTTTTTTAATATACAAGCCTAAAAAATTTATCCTTTATGAAAATAAAAAAATTTTCATTTTGATACAATTTTTTTTTGTAGTTACTTTTTGGGGGTGTAGTTTTTGTGTGATATTCAAAGTGAAATTTGCCCAAAAATTGCGATGTAATGTCTAAAAATGATACCCATGACCCTTTTAAAATGGAAGATATTTCAAAACATGTTGCAAATGTATGACAGGTACCCTCACATCAATCCCCAGAAAGCCCATATTGAAAAAAATGTCGAAAAATAAGGGGTTTTTTAATGCAAAATTTGTAAAAGGGGAGAATAGGGTTTAAGGAGGTGTTGGGGAAAGGGAAAAGGAAAAGGGGGGAGAAAAAAAAGGGGGGTTTAGGAAAGGTTGGGGCTTTGCGCAAAAAAATAAAAAGAAGGCAAAAAACCCGGGTATAAGAAAAAATTAAAAAACCCCTAAGATCACTAGTAAGTTGGGTGGGGAGAAAATTTTTGAAAAAACTACTTTTACTTGGATGAAAAATTTAAAAAGGGTGGCCATAAACTCAAGGTAATACCAGTTACCTTAGAAGTGAGCACGGGGGTTTTTGGGGCGGCATAAAAGGGGGGTAATATAGGGAAAGAAGAAAAAGGGTTTTGGGGGGGCAAAAAAAAAAGGGGAAAAAAGAGCTGTCCCCAAAAAAGACGAAGTTTTTAAAACCCAAGGATGAGATACAAAGTGTGGGGGGCAAATGGGAAATGTTAACATTTTGGGGGGAAAAATGGAAAGAGGTAAGTAAAAAGGCAATTAAAAGAGGAAATGGGGAAAAAAGACACCCGTTGGGGAAAGACAGGGAAAGGAAAACATTAGAGAAGTTAAAGATTCAGGAGCCCTTTAAAAAAAGGAATTTAGGAAAAAAGAGGGGGAAAAAAAAAAGAGCCCAAGTGAGTTGAACAGGGGAAACCATAAAGGATTTTGGGGGGGGAAAAAAGGACAGAAAATGCTTGGAAAAGGGGGGGGGAAGGAAGTAAGAAAAGGGGGTTTAAAAGCAAATTTTAAACAGGGCAGAGAGAAAAAACATGAAGTTAAAATGTTTGTGGGAAAAAAGGAAAAAAATTTTTAAAACAGAAGGGAAGTAAAAGGGTAAGGAAAATATATTTTGGGAAAAAAATTTTAACCAGAAAAGGGAAAAAGGGGTGCAGTGAAAAAGGAAAAATGAAAGGGGGAGGATAGAGGCCAAATGGAAAAAAAGGGGGGGTGCATTAAAAAAGCGATTTAAGGGGAAAACACTGGAGTGGGGCAAAAAGACAGTGGAAATGTTTAAAGGGGAGCGTTGAAATATGTTCACATTTATTTACAGGATGCTGAGAGTGGTTTGGAAGGAGAACAAGCTATCAGAAGATGGGAAAAAAAGGGTTATAATAAACCCCCTTTTTAGGAAAAGGGGACGGAAAAGGTGTACAAATTATAGGAGGATATCCCTAAAAATGTTTTTTACAAAAAAAAATGAGGAAATAGGAAAAAAGGGAAAAAAAAATAAAAAGAAAGGGAAAAGGTTTGGGGAGTGGGGAAAAGCACAGATTTAGGGGGAAAAAAGATCTACAATAACTTTTAAAAATTTTTTAGTTTACAGCTGATGGAAAGAAGGGTTTTAACATGGGGGAAATTTCTTTGTTATGGAAAAAATGGGTGGGAGAAAGGGGCCCCCATTTAAAAAGGGTAGAAAAAAGTTTGGAAAGTAATGGGGAGGGTGATCTGGAAAGAAAGTTTAATTTTGGATGGGGGGCCCCTGAATCCGGGAACTCGAATCCCCCCGAATTTCCCACAAATATTCAAAATTAGTATTCCGGGGGGGTTTTTCTGGTTGATGATTGGGAAACTTTCTCCTAAAAAACAAAAATAATATGTTGAAAATTTTTTAAATTCTTTTAGGGGCCAAATTTAAAAAAGGGGAAAATTAATCCATAATATTTATTTTGTCGGACGAAAGGGATAAACTGAATAAATTTTTTTTTTTTTAAAAAACAAAAAAATTGTTGGTGTGGAAAATCTTACGTGCCCATACCCTAAACCCCCCCAAAGTATGGGGGAAACTTGGACTCGAAATTTATCACAGGGTCACTTCAAAAAATTTTTACCTCACAAACAACTTTAATATTTTAATAAAAAAATCAAAATCTTAAAAAAAAAGGGAAAATAAAAAATTGAATTACAAAAAAATTTTCGAAATAAACAAAAAAAATTACTTTTTTTTTTTTAAAACAAATAAAAACACATTACTGATCCCAAAATCCCCCCAAATACACCGTAAAAGTCGTCGCCATGATGTTATTATGTTTACTCGCCCGGGGGTTTGATTAAAAAAAAATACTTTTAAAATTTTTATTTACCCAAAGGTTTTATTTTCTACAAATATGAAAAAAAACCCCAAATTTTTTGCTATGTTCTTAAGTTAGACATTTTTTTTGGGTTTTTCATGAAAAAATTTTACTGTCAACAGTCGACAGCGTTTAAAAATTTTTTTTTAAAAAACCCCGGCTACTTAAGTATATTGATTTTTTTTTTTTAAATTTCGATTAGGTAATCGTCCTTATAAGCCTCTCGAGTTTTAAGAATAAAAAAAAAGATTTCAAACCCCCATTTTTTAATTTTTAAATTGTTTTTAAAATTTGTTCTTATTATTTTTTTTAAATTTTTTAATTGAAGTAATTGGGGAAATTTTATTAAAAACCAGTCCGCCTTTAAAATGGGAAAAAAGATTTAGCAAAAAATATTTTTGTTTTTAAAAAAAATTTGTTTCTCAGAAATTGATATATGAAAAAATGTTTTATTTTTTTTCTACCAAAAATGATAATGGATATAAAGAAAAGGGTAAAATACATACTTAAGCCCTTTAGTTCACTATTTATTTTTCAATTTTAATTTTTAAAGCATTTTTTTTTAGTCTTTTTTAAAATATCTGATTTTATTTTTTTTTTGCTATTTTAATCAATAAAATACCCCTTTTTTGATGTTAAAGTTAACCCAAAGGATAACAGGCCTAATTGTTTATTTCACATGTTTTCTAGAAACTAAACCCCCCTTCAAAAACACCCCTTTTAAAATTAACAAAAAAGACCTCAAATTTTGATTGATTTGATTTGAAACACAAAAATGAGTCTAGATTTTTTAATTTAGTAGTTTTTAAAACGTTTTTTGGGGGGGGGGGTTGGGGGTTTGTTTTAATTGAAGCATAATTTAAAAAAAACCCAAAAATTTTATATTTTTGGCCCCATATTTTGAAATTTGGGGTTTATTTTAAAATTAAAATTTATAACGATTTGCTAGGATTCGGATTGGGTTTTTCGAATTCGAAAAAAAAATTTTGGTTCGGATTCGGGAAAATATGGATTCAACCCAACTTTGTTGTAATAAAAGTGAAAAGCATGTATGAGGATAAAAAAGTCGTGTTAATAAAAATTAGTGGGGAGGGTGGGTGGTTTCAAAAAAAAAAAAAATAAGCAGGGGAGTGCCTTTTCAAAACCCCCCTATTTTTTAAAGGTAAGGAAATGGGTTTTTAACAAAGGTGTAGTAAAAATTTGGGGGGGAAAGAAGGAAAAAAATGTGTTTGCTGATGCTTATGGTATGGGGGAAGAAAAAAGAGGAAGCATTTGGAAAAAACTAAAAAATGGAAAAGAGGAAGTGAAAGGGGTTAATGAAATATAGCTAGTGGGAAATGTGAAGGGGATGGTAATAAAAAGGAAAAAAAGGGGTTTTAAAGTTATACATTTTTGGGTTTAGTTTTAAAAAGAGAAAAGTAAGAACGTAAAATGTTTATTTAAATGTGATTGAAAGGGGAAAGGTGTAAGTTTGAGAGGGCTAATGAGAAGAGGACAGAGGAAAAGTTTTTTTATAGGGTGTGAGAGACCCCCCTTTTTGGGAAGAAAAGTCCCCTTTTTTTGAAGGAATGTTTAAGGGGGGTCTTTGTACCCATTGTCAAAACATGAAGCAGAAACAGGATATTGAGGTAAGAGGGGACTAGGGGAAAAAAGGGGGGCCCCCAGAAAAAGTTTGTGGGGGGCATGTTACTGTCCCCGAGGAGGGAAAAAGATTAGGAATGAAGTTTTCCCCCAAAAAAGGGAGTACATGAGATAGTAGAGGAAGCAAGACGAGATTATGGGCATGTAAAAAAGGGGTGGCAAAAAAAAAAGTTGGAGATGAAAAAAAGTAGAAAAGATCGCAAGGGGGCCCAAAAAAGAGATAGGGGGAGCCAAAAAAAAAAATGTGCAAGTAAGGGGAAAAAAATGTAAAAAATGAAAGGAGGAAGAATGATGAAAGAAAAAGAAGAAGATGAAGGCACTAAAAACCCAACCCCCGGGCCCCAAACTTGAAAACGGTTGATTATGATTTTGACGAAACCCCCACATCATTCCTTTTTCCCCCCCGTCCCCCGTGGTGAGGGTTGTGTTTTTAGCAAAATGCGTTCAGTAACATAGACAATTGGTCTAATATTTTTTATAAGTCATAAAAATAGGGGTTTTTGGTTTGGATTATTTATTTTTAAAAAGGATTGACCCATACTTATGGGGGGTCAACAAGGATTAATTAAGTTGATAATTTTAGCGATTTAACAACATTATTGAAAAAAATTATGCACAGAAAAATTAAAAAAAGGTTTGCAAATACCAAAAAAAAAAGGTGTTTTTTAAAATATACTTTTCTTTTTTAAAGGTGATTGTGTTTTTCCCAAATTAGATCAAAGAAAAAAAACAAACAAGATTGTTTGGAAATTGGGGGGAAAAACCCATTAAAAGAAAATCAGAATTTTTGGAAATGATCTTGCTCGGGAAAAATTGGGTTTTCCCCATCGGTTTTTAAAAACGTTCCTTATAAAAAAAGAATAGATGGTCATAAAAAAAAAAAAGGAAAAAAATTTTTTCCCGCAGAATTAGAGAGAAGTTAATGCAGTTTGTTCGTCATAGAAAAATCAGCAGTCCCCAAAAATTTGGGCTTTTTAAAGGGTTGTAAAAAAAATTTTGGGTTTTAGTAAACCAAACGGGAAAGTTACAAAGGGGTTTTTAGGAATTTAGAGCTTTCATTTAAAAGGGTATCACAAAAAAAATTCGAGAAAATTATGGAAATTAAGTTTTTAGGAAAAAAAGGGGGGGAGCAGATAACAAAAGTGTAAAGTGAAGGAGAAAAGGGAAAAAATTAAGGGGGGGAAAAGAATGGTGGAAAATGGGGGGTTTTTTACAAAAATGACTCGGCCAGGGGCCCCGAAACAGTTGATAAAGATTGATGTTTTGATGATTTAATGGAGTTTGATATTTTGTTTAAAATCCCTTTTTTGGGGGTTAAGGGGTTTTAATAGAAAATTTTAATTTAATGTTAAAATAGCCAGAAGAGGAAATAAAATATGTAAAAAAAACATTAAAATTTCCCAATTGGCTAAATTAAAATATATGTCGGGAAAAATAAGGTTCTTAAAATTTGTTTTTGGGGTTGGAAATTACAAAAAAAAAATTTTGAAAGTTCCCCAAAGATAAAAAGGTGGGGAAAATTTGGGTTTAAAGCGAAAAGTTGTTGTGGGTGCCCTGGGGGGCTAGGGGTAAGGTGTCGACTTCCATGCTGGGGGGCCGGGGTTAAATTTCCCGGGGCCCGGCACAGATTTATCGGGATTCCAAACCCCCCCCCTTTACCTCTGACAAGACATCTTGTGAATGGGGGGAAAAGCCAGGCTCCCCGTGGTTGGGGTTCCCCGTTAAATGTACCCCTTTATTTCATCTCCCCATCCCCCCCAAATAATTAGCGTAAGTGGAAAAACCTAAAAAGGGGGGTGTAAGACGCAGTGCTAATAAAAATTTAATTGTTTGTTGTGGGGGAAATTTTTTCCAAAAAAGGGACTATAACAGTAGGGTATGTCAAGGCAAAAAAAATTGTTTTTTACTTTGGTTAAAATTTTTCCACGATTTTAAAAAAAAAAAATTTGTTTTATATAAATTTTTTAAATCTGGTGTTCTTTTAAAAAAATATCTACCCGGGGTTTTTAAAATTTTTTTTGTCTAATTTTGATGCACTGTTGTGCCTAAGGGTTTTCCCAAAGAAACTAAGCACTTTGTGTTGTGCCTCCCCCGAATATAACCCTAATGTTTAAAGAATGGATATGTGCTGTTGTTTAAAAAGATTCCAAATTTTAAATGACTTGTAACATAGTTGACATGACTTTTTTTGGGGGGGGTATGCCCCCGCTTCTTTTTAGCCCCAATTTCTACGGAGGAAATAAAAAAAATTTTGAAAAAAACATTTTTTTTAAGAACCCAGCTGTTGGGGTATAGATTAATTACAAAAATGATTTGGGGTTTTAAAAAGGGTTTAAAAATTTGGAAAAAAGTGGGGGCAGTGCCGGACCTGTACCACAAATTGTCCCAAAACCTTTAACTGTTGTTTGTTTCCAGTGAGTTTTTTGAAAGCCTCACTAAAAAAAACCAAAATTTGTTTCCAAAACTAAATCACGACTTCAAACAAGAAAATGTTCAAAAAAGAGGGGTATCCAGCACATTCCTTTATTTGGGTTTTGTATAGAAAATTTTGGAAAAAACCCCCAAAATAAAAAATGACCAAAAATTAATATAGTTCTATAAGAGTTTTTTTTTTGGGAAAAAAATTTTGTGATCCAGACTTCCTTTGGTTAAGCACAAAAAAGGGCCCCCCTTTTTTTCCCTTTTGGTATTGCTTTAAGTTTGATGGGGGTCTGAAGAGCCCCAGCTTTGTATCATAAGACCCCCCCTTTGACATTGTAGAAATTTTTTAGAGCTGGAGCTTTCAGGGGGTTTTTAGCACTTGTGTACTTTTCACACGAGCTGAACTCGGGAAGGAATTTTTAGGTTGCAAACTTTGGGGAAAAAAATAGCAGCCCCCCAGCGAACTTTTTTTAAGAAAGTACATTATGGCTGTACAAAAATTTTACTTGGGATTTCAAATTTAAATTTTTTTTTGGTTTAAAAAATTTCCAAAAAACCAGTTTTTTAGTTAAAAAAAGGAAAGGATTTTTGGGGGAAAGTAACAAGTTTAAAATGTAGGGGGAGGAAGTTCAGTGAGGTGTGACTTTTTGAGGGCTATTCAAAAAAAACGTTTGCAGAAAAAAAAAAAACCCTGGTGAAAGGGAAGGGGGAAGGGGAAAAAGCCCTGCATGTAAACAAGGGGGGAAGTAGCAAATTACAATAAACTGCAGGGCACCCGACCAAAAAAAAGGGGGAAAAAAACAAGAAATAACCAGCTAGCGGCCCCCTTTTTTCAAGAACATTTCTTTGTTTTCCCCCCGCAAATGAAAATTAAAAATCCAAAGACAAGGGGCCCAACCCTTAGGGGGGTTAATTTTGAAATATTTAAATTGAAAAAAAATTTTTTTTAAGGGGTTTTTTGGAAATGTTATTGTCTTTTTTCTAGAGCGAGCAATTAAAAATATTATTCAACTCATTAACAGATGATAAATCCAAACTTTAAAAAAAAAAATTTAATTTATTACATAAAATTTTAAAGAAAAAAAGTATGAAACCAATTTCCAACTTTAAAAAAATTTTTTTTGGGGCAAACCCCAATTCTCTATTTGGTTATCTTTCTAAAATTTTTTAACTGGAGCGTTTTTAAAACGGTTTTTTTTTACAGGTCATTGTATAAAGCTGGGAAACAAAAATTTTTTTCTTACACACCTAGTGGGGGCTTCATAAGTAACGCTCAAAATTTGGGGTCTCGTAAAACAGCTCATGCAAGGGTTTTGAAAAAAACCCAAATGACCCTTAGAACACAACAGACTTTAAAATTTTATCAAAAAGTTTGGGGGCACAAGTCTGATTTTTTTTTTGGATTTGAGTTAAAAATTTTTTGTCTTCGTTCCGGGAGATTTCATTTTTATGGATTAGGTGGTAATGTGAAAAGCAAAACCCAAAAACAAGTTTTAAAAAGCCTTTACAAAAAGATCCCCTTTTTCCCCAAAAAATTTTTATTATTTGTTGTTTTTAAAAACAAAAGGAATCATAATTTTTGTTTCAACAGAGCAAAATTTAAAAAAAATGAGAAAGTGTTGAATTTTTATTTTTAAAGATTTCTTGTGCCAAATCAGAAAAAACACAATTTTAAACCAAAAATCTAGTTTTTGAATTGAAGTCTCCAGGGAGCAATGCCCCCAAAAATTTTTTGGGTTTTTTAATGTTCTAAAAAAAATTTTTTGGGATACAAAGCCTGTATTTTTTTCGAAACATGTTGGCCCCCTAAATTTTTAAAAAAAATATAGGGAAAATTTTAAAAATTTATTAAAGTTATTCAGCCCCCAAAGGGCGAAGAACATTTACTAGAAATTGACTGGGGATTGAGTTCCATTATCAAAGTTTTTGGGGAAAAATCACACCCCGGGTTTTTAAAACTTAAGGAAGGAGCCCCAATTACTAAAGAAAACTACTTTCAGCAAAATCTTTTTTAAATTTTTGGGGTTTTTTATTTCTCCCACAAAAATTTTAAAAAATAAAAAAAATCAAAACTTCACTTTTTTCCAAAAATAACTATCTCCCAATATTTTTTTCCCCCAAAAAAATTGTCAGAATTTTTTCATTTCCCCCACCCAAAAAAAGGGCCCCAAAAATTTGTGAATTTAAGTGAGCTTCAGTTTAGGATTTTTAAAATTGAATGATAAGTTTTAACCCTTTTAAAATTTTACAGATTTAATTTTTGGGGGGTAGGGTTTTTAACAATTGAAAAAATTTTAAAAAATTTTAACTCGCCCCATCGGGACCTTTTAAAAGGCCTAAAACTGCATTTGTAAACAAAGCCATCTGAATTTTACCCTTTTTGGGTTTTATTTTTTGATTAAAACTAAAAAAAACCCCAAAAGTATTTCACTTTAAGGCGAAAAAAAGGTTTTTTCCCCAACCCTCAAAATTTTTTTAATTTTTCCCAAAATTTCAATTTTTTGTGAAAAAAATTAATAAAATTTTTAAAAGGGCCCCTTCGGAAAAATATTTATGATGATGTTTGTTTTTTTATAAAGATACCCCCTTGGGGCCCCCCCTTTGGGGCAAAAACATCTTTCTTGCAAAAAATTTGGGGAAAGCCTTTGCTGAGGAGTAGGGTTTTTAAAATTTAAACTTTGGCCAGGTATTTTGGGGAGATAGTTACAAAATTTTGGTTTTTTCCCTTTCCTTTCTTTAAAAAAGCAGTTGCTTTTATTGTAAATTTACATTTAAATCCCCTACCCATTTTTTGTAAATATGTGTTAGATGCTCACATAGGAAAAAATGCGGTGCAAAAAACAAAACCATTTTAAACAACCATTTCAAAAAAAATTCCCAAATTGGTTTATATATATATAATGTATTTATATGTGTGTGTTTGTGTTTTGGTCCCCACTATATATGTGTGGTCAAACATTTACATACCCTTTTTTTGACCTTTTTTTTTCTTATTCAAAATAACAAAAAACCCAAAAATCAGGTAAATTTTTAAAAATTTTTTTACGGCAATTTTTAAAATGGTCATTCTGTATTGGATGAAAAAATACCCCTCATTTTGGCCCTGTTACCCAAAAGCTATCAGTCTCCGTTTTACACCCCCTGGATCTTGGGAAAATAATTTCAATTTCCCCCTTTTTTGGGGGAGTACTGCTGGGGAAAACTACCCGGGGGCCTGGCATTTTTCAATATGGGGTGTTGGTGTTTGGGGTATTTATTCACTTGGGCTTCCCCTTTTTAGGGGGGGGGGGGTTTTATGTACCCCCTCAGCTGGCTTGCAAATTACTTGTTTGTCTGGAAATCAGCAAAAAGATGATAAAAAATAGCTTTTGGGTTTAATCCACTTTTTCAAAAATCTGAACTCCAATTTTATCTTTGGGAAATTTTAACCAATTTTAAAATCTGGAAAAAAATAAAAGAACAAAGAGGAAAAATAAAATAATAGAATAAAAAAAATTTTTTATTTTTTTTATATGGGTTTTGTACTAATTACACTAATTAGGGATTGGGAATGTTGATTTAGGGGTAAGTGAAGCCATATTTGCAGGGGGGAGAGTGAAAAAACCCTTAGGAAAAAAACCCCCCCCAAACTCACCCGACCCAGATTAAAAACCCGATCTCTCATCCTTTGCAGTTGGCTAACACGAAAAGAATAATAGGGAAAAAACAAAAAGTTTAAATTTAAAATTAACATTCCCTTTTTATAAAAACCCCTTCTTTCATTCATTTAAGTGTTAAAAATTTGGTTTGGGGGGCCCCCTTGCTTTAGTTTTTCCCTTAATTATTTTTTAACCCCAATAAGCATATTAGAGCTCAAAAACAAATTTATTTGTAAAATTAAAAAAAAATATTTTTTTATTAGGGTTTGATGCTCAAAAAATGAAATTTTCCCAATCCTTTAATCTCAAATTTGGAATTTTTTTTGAAAACCTTAATCCGGTATCCTTAAAGGGTTCGACCCCTCCCTAAGAAAAGTCAACTCAAAATTTACAAAGGGGGGGAAAACACTGAAGATTTGAAATGGGCAGACTTCCTTTGTTTGGAAAAAATTGGATTTGGGGGGGGTTTTTTTGTGTTGGGTTTTTTTGGGATGCGCTCTCCCCTCGGAAATCACTTCCCCCAAAAAAACTCCCTTGTTTTAAAAAAAGGGCCCCCGGGGAAAAAGGGGGGGCTGGCCATCACACAATGTCTTAAAGGCAGGAGTGCCCCTTTGCCATCAAAACTGTGGGGCCACAAAAATTTTACTGCACAAGCTTTAAGGGCGTTCACCGCCAGAAACAGGGGGGAAAAAGGGGGCTTTGGTATCTTTTTTTTTCACTATTTGTTAGTTGGTTCAATAAAAAGGGAAAAAAAAACTGTGGGTGAGCCAGCTTGTAAAAGGGTTCCCTTTCCCCTCCCCCCACTTTTTCACTTTTTGTTTATCCCTCCCATCTGTTTCATGGATTCCCCCTTTCAGTTTTTCCTACTTTTCACTCCAAGTCCGCCCCAAAAAAAACTGGGTTTTTTTGTTCGATTCCCGATGACCAAAATGTTTTATGATGAAAATTTGGTTTCCCTTTCATAGAAAAATTTTAAAGCCTGTGATTGGATGTTGTGCTTGTCCTGTTTAATTGGGTTTAAGGCATATGAAGTTCGACAAGCTGGTAGGGGAAAAATATAACCTAAAATTTAAAAAATTGACCCAGACCATAGGCTAGAAACAGTAAGGGGTAAAAGTAACTTCATCAAAAAATTTTTTTTGGCACCTCCTTTCCATCCTTTTTACACCCCCCTCCACTCAGTCTTGCTTCCTCTACTATCTTTTGTACTCCTACTCTCTTAGATAACTTTTTTCCCCAATTCCTGTTTCCCCTCGGGGGAGCTAACATTTCCCCCCCAAAAAATTTTTTCCCCCTGACCTCCACTCTCCTAGTTTTCCCCTTTCCATTCTTTGCCATGTTTTTGCTTCATGTGTGACAAGGATAAAAATTGCTTGAATACACTTCTTACAATAAAAGGGGAAAATTCCCCTTCCCCCCATCGGTCTCTTACCCCCCCCTTGTTGTCTGTCCTTTCATTATCCTCTCTACTTCCACCTTTCCCCCAACCCGCTTCAAATATATTTTACATTTTGTTTTTTTCTCAGCTTATTTTATCCCCCCTTTAGATTTACGGTTTCCCTCTTCCTTGCATTACCATCACTTCACCTTCCCCCTGCTAAATTTTACAAATAAAACTTAGGGGAAAAACATTATTTTTAAAATTTGCCCAATTTTCTTTGGAGATTAATTAAATATAAATTAAGCAAAAAGTAATTTTCAATTTTTGGGGCCACTTTCAATTTTAGCATATTTAGGGGAAAAAACTAGAATTTTTAAAAAAACCCCAAAAAAAAAATGATTTTAAAAAATATTTAAAGCCCGGGTAATCCCCTACCATCTCATTTATTAAGCCGGGGGGTGTAATTTTAAATTTTAAAATTTAAAAAGGGAAATGGGTTTAACCCTTTTTTGAGTGATTTTTCAAATTTTTCACAAATTTTTTTGGGAAATTTTTAAAGTTTTAAAAAAAAGATACAAAAAATTTTTTAAAAAGAAATAACTGGAAGTATAGCTAATTTGGGGCCGGGTAGGAAAACCCCCCTTTTTTTTTCATTTCTTTCAACACTTAAAATTTCAATTTTCTTATATTTTCCCCCTTTACATTTTTTTAATTTTCGAAAATTTTTTTTCATAATAATATTTACAAAAAACTTTTTCTTTTGACCCCCAAATTTTTAATGGGGGGTTTTTCTCTTAAAAAATTTCCTTTTTTTAAAAGCTTAACAATTTTCCCTAAAAAAAATTTTCGATTTTCCCCCCCGGGTCCCTTTTTTTTATCATGCCAAAAAACCCTCTGGTGGGGGAAAAAATTATGTTAATAATAATTTCAAATTTAAAGGAAAAATTTTGAGGGTCCCCACCCTTTTCTGTCCTGAATGATGGGGAGAACCCCCAGGGTGGGTGTCACTCCCCCCTTTTTTTGGGGTTTGGTTTTTGGGGGGGAGGTACTTTTTTTTTCCCCTTTTTTTTTTATTTTTTCACGTGATTTGGCCATATAAAAATTATTAAAACACTGTATTTATTAAAATTTAAAATAAAGTTAAAATATGAAGGGGTAAAAGTGTAAAAATCTATTTTTGAAAAGAAAGGGGGGAAAAAAAATTTGTTTTATAAATTTTCTAAACCCCCAAAAAAACCTTTTTTTTGGTTCCTTTTTAATATTTAAAAGTTTTCATATGTTGAGAGCATCACAATATATTTAAAAAATAATATAATAAAAACCCCCTTTAAAAAAACCCTTTAAAAAATCCTTTAAAACTGAAAAGTTTTGATTACATTTGTGCCCAAAAATTTTTTTTTAACATTTTTAAATTTTAAATGTGTACATTTTTTAAAAAAAAAAGCTTTAAAAATTTAAAAAAAAAAAATTTTGTGGGTGCCTTTTTTTATGGCAGGGGTTTTTAAAAAAGGGTTTACTATGAAAAAAAAGGGGACTCGGTTTTTGATTTTTGATAGACCTAAAAATTTAAATTTAAAAAATATGTCAAAAGGGGGGCTGTTTTTTTCTGGTGGGGGCCCCCAAAAAAAATATATATTTTAATGCCCCCTTGGGGTTTTTTAGGGACTTTAGAATTAGTATTTTTATTAAAAATTTTTTTCTATGATCTAAGTATAAATTTATCTTGGAATTTTTTTGTTTTTTTTTTTAATAAGTTAAAATTTTGGGATGTTAGTTGTGTTTTTAAAATAAAACCCCCCAAAAAAAAATAAAAAAAATAACCTGTTTTTTTGGGGGTTTAAAAACCTTTTAAAAAATTTCCCCCTTCCCATTCTTTTTTTTCTGATTGGGGGTTTTTTGATGAAAATTCTGGATATAGTTTTTTTTGGGGGCAGACAACTCCCCACTTGGCTGTTCTACCAACAGTCCCCCCATAAAACTTTTTTAAAAATGTGGAAAAGGGTCCCCAAAAACTCGTGGTCCCCGATTAGTTTTTTGGGCCCCGGCTTTACCCCCGCAACACGATTTACCCCTTTTTTCAGGGGGAAAGGGTTTGGGACTTTTGTGAAAAAATTAATTTTAAATTTTTTAAATTATTTGTATATTAAAACTTAGTTTTTTCTGGCATTCTAGAATTGTTTTTTTTTAAAAACCATAACTAAATTAAACAAATTTTTAACCCGCATGGTCAAAAGGGAACCTGCACGATTTTTGAGACAAAACTGCTAAAAGGGGAAAAAAGCTTTTCCCTTAATCGTTGCAGTTGATGATAATGATGAAAAATTTAAAAAATTTGGGAGAATCATAAAACCCCTTTAATCCCCCCCTTTTAATCTTGAGGATTGAGACTAAAGTTTTTAAAAATTTGGGGGTGCAAACCCCTTTAAAACTTCGATTTGGGGTTTGGGAAAAAAAATGTCATTTTTTACTTTGTTTGAAAAAAAACCTGGCTTCGCAATTACAAAGTTTGTCAAAAAAAATTTTTAAAATTTAAAAAAACTAAAAGTAGGGAACTTAATTCCCCATGGCAATTGTTATTTTCCCAGGGTTCCACTTTGGGGAAAATCGGGAAAAAAGACAATTTAGTAAAATTTTGGAAAAAAAACAAAAAAATTTTTTTTGTATTTCTCGTCAATGAAAAAATTTGAGGGGCATTTTTCCATTTTTTAAATTTTCGTAACACAAGTTTTGGAACTTTTTTTTTCAAAAAGTGAACGAAAAAAATTCCGGGCCCCGCCATGACAATTTTTTTTAACTTAGTGACCCCCTTTTTTTTGGGTTTTTGTTCAATTTTTGGAATTTGGCAAAACCCGAGCATTTTCCTAAAATTTCATACGGGGCAGTGAGTTGAAAGCAAAAATTTTCAGGTATTTTTTAAAGTTAAAAAAAAAATTAAACCTAAGAAAATAGAAAGCAAGCATTAGTTTTTCCCTGCAAAAAAACCAACCTATCAAACTCTTGAAACTAGGGAAATAAAACGCTCTCTGTTAAATTTTTTTTTTCAAAAAGTAAAAGTGATTAAAGGTTCTTCGGGGCTCCCCTTTTTTAACAGAATCCTGGCAACAAATAATTTTCCCCGGGTGTTTGGGGGGTTTTCTCGAAGGTTTTTCTTTTTCCCCTCGGAAATCGAAAGCCGCAAAAGGGGAAACGTTCCCCAAAAATGAAATTAGTGTAGTCCCCCGAAAAAACCCAAAAACCCTTTTTTTTATAAAAAAAGGAATAAATAAGGTGAAAGTAAAATTTTTGGGTATGCAGTTTTTTTCAAAAAATGTTTTTTCAATTCTTTCAATAATTTATTTAAAATTTTTTTAGTTTTTTTTTCCCCAAATTTCCCATTTCCCAAAAACCCTTTCCTTTTGGGGGAAAAACAAGGCTGTTTCTTCATTGTGCATGGTTTGGGGTTTCATTTTTTAAAAATTTTTCGGGGCTCCCAAAAAACATTTTTTAAAAATTTTTTAAATTTTTTTTGATGAAGCATTGAAGTTATTCAAAGGGGGGAAAAAATTTCTTTTGTAATAAGATTTTTGGGGCAAGGAAAAAAATAAAGTATCCGTTATTTAAAAACAGTTGTTTTTGATGGGGCACTGTTTAAAAAATTTGAAGCATTTGCTGAAATGTTATTTCCCCTTTCCACTCGCAATTAAAAAAATGTAAATTGAAGGGGCCAAAAATGTAAATTTTTAAAATTTTTAAACATTTAGGAACAAAAAAATCTGTCACAGACAATAAAATATGTATTTTGCTAAATCTGGGAAATGGGGGGGGTTTTTGTTTTTTATTTTCCCCCCTTGAGAACGGGTGGGTTTTGTTGTTTTGGGTTTATAAATAGCTTTTGCTCCATGTACTACCTGTTCACTGCCCTCTCCCCTGTCGGCTTTTGTTTACCCGTCGACAGGGGTGATCCTTTAATTAAAGTTCTGGGGTTTTTCAGGGGTTTTGGGAATGCAAATTTGCTTTAAAAGGGGGATTAAAAAAATTTGGGACAAGTTTTAATTTTCCCTCAAAAAGAAAAAACTTCCAAAAAAAAAACCTTAGAGACACTTAAAGATCAGCCTGTGACCCAAATTCCAAAAATTTTAAAAATGTTTTTCTGCAAGAAAAATTGAGGGGGGGGAAATTTAAAGGGTTTTTCGAATTCGGTCGGGAAAAATGGGGGGTGGTTTTCCTAAATGGTTTTCCCCCTCACCCCCCCGAAAAAGGGGGTTCACTTCCTAAATTTAAAACCCTTTCCCCCTTTCCCCAACCATTACTTTTAGTATTTAAAAGGGGTTTTAACCCAAGGGGTTTGAAAGCGGTGAAAATTATTTTTATTGCAAGAAAAAGCAGATGAATTCGCCCTTTCCGCAAGGGTTTTTTCCCAAAATTAAAACCCCAAAAAGATTTCCTTTATCTTTTTGCCCTATGAGAAATTTCTAAGTACCTTTTTAAAACGTTGCATAAAACTGATCTGTAAAATGTGGGGGCCAAAGTTAGTTTTTTGCCCAAAAAAAAAGAAAAACAAAAAATTTGACCCCCTTTGAAAAAAAAAATTGATGTGGATTTGCAACAAAAGTTTGTTAGGAGAAACTGCAACACGTAACAAAAAGGGACAAAAACTAAAAATTTTTCACGATGCCAAAATTTTTAAAACCCCCCTTTTATTGAAAACTACAAGAAGCCCTTTAAAAAAAAAAAAATGTGAGGGTTTGTTTTTATTGGATCCTTTTGTTATTCAAAATTCACCAAAATAGGCAAAAGATTTTTCTTTTTTTTTGGGGGAAAACTCAACCCCAAAAATTTATAAATGAGTTTGGCTGAAAATCCCAAAAAGAAAGAAAAACTTTTTTTTTAACCTAAAAAAAATCTCAGTTTTTAAGAAATATTTCGCCCCTTGGGTGATCATTTTTGTGGAAGTGGGAAACTTCCCACTTTTAGGGGTACTTTCAATATGAGATGCAAATAAAAAACATTTTTTGGGGTTGAATAAAGATGTGCCTTGTCTTGTATGGAAATTTGCAACTTTTTTAAGGTGGTTTTTCAGTAAATTTAAAACCTTTTGGTTGAAAAATCATGAAAAAAAAGTCATGCAAAAGCGTACTTTTCATGAGAGATACAAGAACAGGGGGGAAATTAAAAAAACATACAATTAAAAAAAAAGGGGATTACGTGAGGGTGCTCGGAAACGTTTTATTTTGAATATTTGGGGATGAAAAAACGGGAAAAGAAGTGAAAAGCAAAAAGAACGGGAAAAAGAGGAAAAATTTTTAAAAAATTAAAAGTTTTTAAAAAGGAAAAAAAAAAAAAAATTAATAAAAGGGAAAATTTAAGAGAAAGGAAAAAAACAAATAAAAAGGGGGGGTTCAAAATGAAAAAGAAACAAGCTTCACTTTTTTTTAAAATAGCATAGTATCTTTTTGTATAAATTTTGAAGTTTTAAAAAAAAAAAAATTGATTTAGACATGAAAAATAAAAACGGGACACAGCCCCCCCGTTGTGAGCTATTCATTTTTGGGGTTTTACATTTTTGAAAAAAAAGACGTAATAAACCCAAAAATTTTTAGTAGTTTTTTAGGGGGCCTTTTTTTTTGTAAAAAAAATTTTTGCACTAAAAACAAAGGAACAATTTTTTTAAAAAACTTTTTGATAGGGTTAGACATTTTTAAAATTTTTTTCCACCCCATTTTCCCAAAATGTTTTGGGAAGCTTTTTTTTTTTATTTTTCCCCTGAGAGGTGAGGAAAGGGTTTGGGTGGGGGGGAGGGGGAGGCCGAAATAAATGTATTTAAATTAATATTTTCACATGTATATTATCGTAAAGTTTTTAAGTAGAAATTTTATGAGAAATTGTCGGGGAAAATTGGGAAAATAGGGGGAAAAAGTCAGGGGGGAATTTTTTTTAAAAATTTTTTTAGGAAACCCCTATTTTACAAAATAATTAGTAATTAATATATATATATATGGAAAAAACTTTTAGAAATTTACCTTTAGCTTGCGAAAATAGCTTGATTTATCGGATTGAAATAAAATTTATTAAAAACAATTGTGTAAAAAAAAATGATTTCATTTACTTTTAGTGTATAAAGTTATATATAAATAACACACTACACACAAAAAATTGGGAACTTTGATTTAACTTAGAGAATATTTCAAAAAAAATTCGTTTCAAGTTCGATTAAAAATTGAAAAGGTGGACTTCACAAGCCCCATTTTAAACTTTTTTTTTTTTTCAATTTTACAAGTGAAATTTGTTTTAGAGCTCTAATATTGCTTATTGATGGTCCAAACCAATTATAATTATAGGATTAATCAAAAACCCGACCCCAGAAAAGTAATTTAAAAAACTTAGCTGAAAGTACTAATTTTATAATGAATGGTTTTAAGAAAAAATGTTAACATTTAGTTACTACTTGTTTTTTTTTTTATATTCCCTTTTTTTGTTCATAAACTGATTTGGGAAAAACGAAGGTAAATTGGTTGTTTTTTTAGATGATAATGATGATAATGATGATGATAATGATAATAATAATTTAAAAAAAAATTTAATAATTATATAATAAAATAATAAAAATTTAATATTTTTTTTTCACATTATATTCTAATTTTTAAAAATGAATTAAAAATAAAACATTTCTTTTTTTTTGCTTTCTTTTGGCATAATTACATTTCTAATACTCTAAAATTTAAAAGATGTAAAATTTTTAATCATCTCACAAACTTAATGAGAGGGTTTTTTAAAAATTTATTTTTAGCAAAAAGGGGGTGTTGGGATTCTGGGGTTATATTTGTTTGTAGACATCTTCAAAAATGTCTTCCAAGTGTGGATAAAATTTAAAATTTAGAAAGAACACTTTTTTTTAGTTCATAAACATTTAAAAAGAAAGTTTTGTTTTCTAAGTAGTAAAACTGCCAATAATGCTGAACGTTTTCATTGCAGTTAAAAATAAAATTTTTGTTTTTTTTTACTATCCAGACTAAAGTTTAATTTTTTTGCGGGCTAATTTCTTTACTTATTTCTGTAATCTGTTTTAAAATGAATATCAATAGCGTTCAGCTGCATTCAGAATTTAAAAGTCTACTGGATCCATTTTAAAAAGGGAAACTTCAATAATATTCATTTGAATTTTTTTTTCTTTTGACAAAGTTTGGGCTTCTGTCACATTTCCCCCCTAGCTTTAGTGTGCTTGTAATGGGTTTTTGCTTGGCACAAGTGAGAAAGTGATGTGTTTAACCTTTCATACACCTTTCCTCGGTGGCGTAGTTGGCTAACGCGCTAGTCGTGTTGAGCCCCACTGCTGGGGGCGGGGAGATTGGGGTTCGAAAACTCGGTCGGGTGAACTGGGGGTGGTTTTTTTCCCGAGTGGTTTTCCCCTCCCCTCCATGCAAATGCGAGATCACTTCCTTTAATTAAACCCTTTCCCCAATTTTCCCAATCCATTAGGTAATTAGTACTTAAGCGTTTTAACCCGGAAAGGGTAGTAAGGACGCGGTGTAAAAAAAACCCTTTTTAACAGCGGGGTTTTTGAAAAGCTTTAATTTCCTTTTGAAATGCAAAAAAGCTGAAATACAAGCTTAATTTTGTCCCTTGGTTTTGGGGTTGAGGTTTTTTTTTTAGATGTATTGGGAAAAAAAAGAAAAGATCATGGTCAAGGGGGGGTATGCAAAACCTTAGTGAATGCTTAGTGGAGTGATAGTGTGGGTTTCCCCAAACACCCCATATTCCCCCTTTTTAAAATATGATACATGAACAAACCCACGCTAGTGTTCACCCTTGCATCCAATTAGTAAGTTTTTTTTTGGCTTTTCGGCCCCCCGGAAACATCTTCGAGCTCAGGAAACTGTTTTGGGGTTTTTTATCTAAGAATTTTAAATAAATTCCCCCTTTTAAAGAACAAAAAGCTGTGGAAAAACCCTCATCTTTGGGGGTCACCCCCCTTCAAGAAAAGCTGAGAATTTTCATATGTTTCAGTCAGAACGGAAGAAACTAAAAAATAAAAAACTACACTGACATTATATAATAAAACTTTTTAGATTTCACTACACAGGACATGAAGATGTATTATAAGTGATGTTTGGTTATTTGTCCACCCCAAATTTTTGTTCAATTAGAGTAACCCCTCCAACATTATTTCCACTCTTTTCGGGGGCACTGTCAGTACCAAATTTTGGCCCCCCAAGTTTGCAAATTTTTTTTTCTCAATTATCATACATACATTTTTTCTTTTCCCGGATTTTTTATTGTCATGGACACAAACAAACAAACTCTTCAGCAATTTTAAAGTTTACAAATTTTTTTTCCCCGACTACCCTCCTCGGTGGCCACATAGTTAAGGCATCACTTTTGTGTTAGATTAGCCCGCTGATAACAGGGAGATCGGGTTTAAAAAATCTGGGGTCAGTTTGTAAGGGAAGGTTTTTTTTCCCAAAAAAAGGTTTTTCCCCACTCCCCTTTCCCCCACAAAAAATTTGGTTACATTTTACTATAAATTCAACCTTTCTTCCCCTAATTTTTTAAAATTTTTAATTAGTCCCTATGTATACAACCACCTGAATAGATGGTAAGGAAAGGAGCTAAAAAAAAACCCTGAATAAAAAAAAATTTGAGCTGTGTTTTTAAAAAAATCTTTTCTTTCACATAATAAAGTATGAAATAAAGTGTGAAATTTAATATAAAATAAATAAAAGAAAAAAATTTGGGAAGAAAAATTTTTGTTCATTGCTAAAGGTAAAAGAAAAAATTACTGGCTTCTTGAATGGGTCACAAAGTTGGTGGAAATTTTCCGCTACCCCTCCTTTGTACGGGTTTTTGCATGATAGACTCAATTTTAAAACAATCTCCTTTTTTTCCGTAAAAAAACCCAAAAACAAAAATTTAACAAAATTTTCCCCTTTATCAAGTCACCCTCACTGATTTTTTTTCCAGCAAAAAAAATTTTTTACTTTAAATTTCAAAACTTACTTTGTTTTTTAAAACCCCTTTTTGAAAAAAATTTTGTTCTGCATTAATGTGTAATAGTTTAATAAGATAGTGTAAAAACCCACTTTTTACAATTTTAAAATTTTTTTTTTTTATTTAAATTTTTTAAAACTGAAAATTCCTTGAATCTCTTTTTATCATTAAGGATTCAAAAAATTTTTTAGGGTCCCCCCCCTTTAATTTTAAACACAAACATATTTTTTTAGATTACGAGACTATTGGCTTTGTAAAAAAATTGAGTGAAATAGAGAAGAAAAATAATTGGCTACTCCCTCCATTTTAAATTTAAAAAACTTTTTAAAAAACATGGTAGATTGAAGTTGGAGTAAAATAAAATTTGCCATCCTTTATCTTTAGAAATGCAACCTATCCATTTAAATTAAAAAAAAATAGATTATAAATTTTTAAAACCCTTTTGTTAAAAAAAAAGATAGAAATGAATTTCTAAAAAAAAATTAAAAATTTAAGGAAACTTTAGCAACTATTTTCTGTCGAGGCCTGGTGGTAATCTTGATTAATTTTGGTAATCCATTAGTGAGCCCGGCCCCCCTGTCTAAGTTGAGAACTGTTCCCTCTTTGGGGAAAAGCTTTTTAATATTTTTGGTGGGGTAAGGGGAGGGTTTGGGAAAATCCTGGTTGTGGGTACCCGGCCCCCTGGTTTTGGGGAAACCCCGGTATTTTTCGAATCTTTGTGGTTTTGTGTCAAAACGATGATTTTTCATTCGCTGTCGAGAGCGCCTGTTGTAAAGGGCCCATATACTCTGCATCACATGATTTGCAAATGTCGTTGATATACAAACTATTTGTTTTTTCGCTGTTGAAGGATGTAGCTGGTAGGTGGATTTCCCCCATGTTTCTTTGGAATAGGGGTTTGATCCCTTTTGGGGTCTTCTCTGATTCTCAGGAAGTTTTTTGGGGGAGATTAGGATATAATGGTTATTTGGAAGGGTTTTTTTGAAAATGCTCTTGGAGATGAACCCAAGAAGGTTTTTGGGGCGAGGTAAAAATGGTTAGGAACTTGCAGCCCCTTTTAAGGATTGTGTTTATTAGTGTAGAAACCCGGATGATAATTTGTTGGAGAGGATGTCTTCAAATTTCCCCAGAGGTTAAGTATTGTCTCTGGAGACTTTGGGTTTTTTATTAAAGGTTGTGGTAACCCCCCTTGAAGGTTTGAAGAGAGCTTTTCAACATTCAGCTAAATCGCTAGGCTTATGAACCCTATTTGTTTGGTTGTCGCAAAATCTGTATGGTAGATATATTCTGGTTTATGAGGGGTGGCTGCTGTGATAGTTGAGATTTTTTAGGTGATTGGTTGATTTTATATCACAGGGGTGCGAATTTTGTTGTTTTAGAGGAAAGGGGAGACTATGATTTTGGGTTTATTTTTGGTAAAGTTTTAAGGGGCCTTTAAAAATTTTTAAGAATATCCCGGGAAAATGTTCATTGATGGTTTTTAAAGTGAGGCTGATCATGAAAAAAGTATCGATTTTAATGCATAGTCATACAAAGGTTTTGGGGGGACAGGAATAGTAAAAACATTATTATTATTTTTATTATTATTTATCATTATCCCATCATTATTTATAATTTTTTTATTATTATTATTATTATTATTATTATTATTATTATTATTATTATTAGCATGGTCTTGCTTAAACCCTTCAGGATATATGCCCCCAAAAAAAGCATTCGTCAAGTAGCCCTTGGACAGATTTGCATATAAGGGAGCCCTTCATGTACCCAAGCTGTGCAGAAAGTGGGTTTTGGTTAAAAACCTGTGAATAGGAGGATTGGGAACATTCCTTTTGAAATTAATTATTGAATGTCAAGAGGTTGGCAAGTTTTTTGTTTTAACTAAAGCTGAGAAAAAAAAAATCATAGCTATATTATTGGGGAGTTTTACAAAATTACATTGAGTAGTAGGTAAAGATACTGTTTTTTTTAGTTCACACAAATGCCCCAACCCGTTCACCAACCCTCCAAGTCCCGTGTTTCATTTATTAGAGTACAGGTTTTAAAAAATTTTTTTTTGAAAAACTAGCATTTGCGTGTAAATTGATACACAGTTTTTGGTAAACATACCCTATTTAATGCCCTCACTTTTTCTAGTAAAAAAAAACAAATACTAAAACATTTTTAAAAAAAAAATACTTTTTTTCCCCTTTTAAAGGGGGAAACAGATTGCCATGTGACCTTTTTTTTAACGTGTGTCTGTTAAAGGATAAAAAATGTTCGTATTTTGGCTGATGGGGGCCCCCGACTAAAAAAGTCACTTGTATCGGTGTTGGGTTGACACACAGAAA
>JBCFYV010005656.1:0-12049 GCA_039000515.1 Timema cristinae | reverse complement strand
TTTTTAAATTATTAAGAATTAAAAAAGGGTTTAAGTTACAAAAAAATAATTAATTTTATTATTCAACTTATTGTTAATCCAAAATGAGATACAAATTTACTTAAGTCTCTGTTAATGTGCCAGAATGTCACAAAATACAACAAAATTTACTTAAGTCTCTTTTAATGTGCCAGAATGTCCTCAAAAAAACCTTTGTTGGCTTCTGCTATGTATGGCATCATTTTTAGAAGATCTTCTTTCTTAGCCTTTGGGAGAGGCACGTTTAAGGGAAAACCTTGGAAAACAGTAGAGGCTAATTTTGTTTCAGAGATTCCATGGTTCCAAACACGGAACTTTTTCCATTCTTCTAAATCATTGAAGGTATTCTTCATTTGCACAATTCCTGGGTTATCCTTGTCAATAAGAAGCACGAAGCCGTTGAGATACGGAGGTTTGACGTTTGGATAAGGTTGAACACGCTGTTTCAAAGTCTAGGAACTGCCCTGCATGTCCAAGATTTTGTAGGGTTTTGAAGGTCGAGCACTGATGATGACCTTTTTAACATCTTCTACCACCTCAGCTTTTGAAACTTTCCACCTTTTCTCAATTAAAGCGAAGTCTCTATCTGCTGCAGCAAAGCTGTGGCCCACTACAAGAAATTTATGTTCAATTCTATCAAACAAGCCTGTGGAAACTAGATACATATAGAGGAATACCATCATCCTATTTTTGATCTGCCCACAGCAGTTATCACTCCATATAACAAGCTTACGTTTGTGTGTTAGGTCAAGGTTATTGATTGCTCTGAATAAACAAGAAGCCATCTGATTCCCCCCTCTCGATCCCAGACCTTCATGCCATACACACATGATTCCATCACCAGTGTCACATACGTGAATCCCAAAATTGTAACAAGACAACTGACGAGAGTAGTACATGTTTGAGTGGCTTAGTTTTGGTAACGAGAACACTTTTTGAAGATCAATAATGACTGTGCAAGTGTCACTATCAGGTAGTGAAGAAGAAACACTGTCATTTCTGATAGAGGAAAAAGCAACCTCTACTTTTCTATGGTGTAATTCCATTTCAATCTGAGCTTTTCTGGAAACGCGTTGGTCTTTACTTTTTTTATCATTGTTCAGGAGATCACATGTTTTACATGTATCATACGAGGTTTCCTAAATTTCAAATTGGGAAAGTCGGTGGAAAAAACTTTTCTGTAAAATGTAGATGTCACGTGGCTTTCGGGTTGGTCTCCTTTAAAGGCAGAGTAAAGGCGACTAAAAAAAAGCTTTGACTTAAATACTAAAAAATTGGATCTTGAGGATTGTGGGGCTTGGTTCTTTGGGTAGATCTTATTGGCTTTCATTTTCCCTGTGGGCAACGTAAATTTAAATTTTTTTCCCCCCCCCCCTCCCCGGTCTTTGTAGATGTGACCCCGTTTCTTCTTCTTCATAGGATCTAAAATTTTTTTATGACTAAATTCCCAAAGAATTCTGAATGGTTTTTACATATCCGGTATGTTCCCATTGCCATTTGGAACAAAAAATTAGTTGCTGCCGAGATTTCTTTGGGTTTTTATACAACCCTGGCCCCGTTTTGACGGTAAGATCTCAATTGATCAGCAGGTAGGTTCCTTTCCTTCAAATCGATTGTGAAATTTTTGAAAAAATAATTTTATGTTCTTTGTCAATTTACATTTGTCGGCATTTAAAATTTCCTGGACGAATAGAGAAAAAATTTTTGGGAAATATGTTTTTAAAAGGTTTTAAAAAATTCAGTAGATCTAAAAAAGGCTTATTTTTAAAAAATAAATCCCAAAATCGTTTTTAAGGATAGTTAAAAGTAACTTAAAAGTTAAACGTATTTCAAAAAACCTAAAAAGATTAAAACAGTTTTTCACAAAAGTTAAAAAATGGTTACAAAAAAAAAATTTTTAATAGTCCCAAGCTTTTTAAATTGGAATGACAACAGAAAATTGAAATTTTTTTTTAAAGGTCTTAAAAATTCGGGGTGATTAAAATTTTTTATTTTAAAAAAAATCCAAAAAAGGTTTAAAATTTTTAAATTAAATGTGTCCCCTAAGTTTAAGAAAAATTTTAAAAAGTCAAAACGTATTTAAACAAAATTTTAAAAGGTTCCAAGGAAAATCTCTTTTAGCCTACAATACCAAGTTTTTAAATAAATTTAAATTTCTATAGACCTTATATAATTTTTTTAGAAAAAAAAAAAGTGGGTCAAACTTCCTTTAATATAGGGATTTTTAGGTGGTTTGTTTTTTACTAAATAAATATAAATTTTCCATAAAATCTTGCTTTATGTTGTTTTTTTTAAAAGAGCCCCCATACTAAAGGTTTCAAAAGCTTTTTTGTGTTAACTCATCCTTTTTCTTTTAAAATAATAAACCATTAACCCCGAGATGTTAGTATGACACAACTCACGAAGACCAACAATCATTAGTTTGACAAAATATGAATAGCTGGGTGGCAATAGCCTTTTAGAACGACCGTATTTTGGGGACTAAACCAACGTATTTCTTTTGCCCAATAAATTACTAGGAGAGTGACGGAAAATAGTAAAATAGATTGAATTGGCGTTGGAAAAGGGTTTTTGGGTTTAAAAAAACTCTTTTTTTGAAAAAGTGGATTAGCTTTTGGCTTTTCAAGGTTAAAATGTTTTTTAAGATAAAATAGAAATTTTACTTAAGTTTTTGTGTAATACTGAAAAAATATTAATTCTATAAACCCCCCCCAATAAAGAAATAGAAAAAAATGAAAAATTATTTTAAAAAATGAAAAAGGGCTCTAAATTTTTTAATAAAATTTTATCAAAATAATTTTACAAAAATTTTCGAATAAAAATTAAACGATTAAACCAAATTTATTAAAAATTTTAAACAAAGTTTTCATAAAAAAAATATTAATCAAAACCCTTTAATAAATGCATAAATAAAACTTTTCGCAAAGCTTCTAAAGTTACAGTTAGTGTCAAAAGTTGTACAGAATGCGATTAAAATTAAAAAATAATTTCCAGCAATGCTGTATCTTTTAAAAGATCAAAAAATTTTTTAAAAAAGGTTCCTTTTTTTCCCATGATAAAATATTAGAAGCTATCAGGGGATAAGGTCTTTCCTACATAATTGTTTAGACAGGAACTTTTTTTGGGAAATTCAAAAAACCCAATTGGTTAAAATTTATTGGCTTTAAAAGAAATGGATATATGGGGGCC
The DNA here is from genome assembly GCA_039000515.1 of Timema cristinae. Classification (NCBI taxonomy): domain Eukaryota; kingdom Metazoa; phylum Arthropoda; class Insecta; order Phasmatodea; family Timematidae; genus Timema; species Timema cristinae. Next base: position 8,842 of record JBCFYV010005656.1, on the reverse strand, counting down.
AAATTCGATTTGGATATCCGGTCAGTGTGGATTTTACCCTTCAAGAATTTTTGTTGCTTGGCCCTCATTGACCCAAAACAGTTCATTTTTAAATTCTGGGAAGTGACCCTGAAACCCTTTAAAAAGGTAGCGCTGTCGCAGGGCCCGGGGAAGGCTGTGGAACCGTGGATGGGGTTACTTTGCCCCTAGGGGTATATTTTGCGCCAAAAAAAAAAAGTTTTTAAGATTTTCCTAGTGGCCAAACTATGAATTATGTAATTTTATTTTTTAAAAATTTTAAAAGATACCCTTAAATCCATTTTAATGTAAAATTTTTTTTTCTTCCCCCTTTTGTTGTTTAAAGTGACGATTTTAGAAACTTAAAAAGCTGAAACAAAAGTCCCCCGACTTTTTTTTTGTACGCGGTATTTAATGAAAATGGGAAAGTTATATTTTTTAGTGTTGTCCCTATTACCCTGTTCTATTTTTATGTAGTATTATATTTTTTCCAATATGTTTGGGAAAAAATTCCCAGGACCTTTTGAAGTCAATTTGGGGTTTTTTGACCGCTTAAAAGTGGTGAAAAGTTTCCCCATATTGTTTTTTTTCCTGTGCCCCTTTTTTAAAAACAAAAATTTTTAATCATTTATTTAAAAAAAAATATACGGTACTATTAAATTTAAAAAACCATCTTTATACCATACCAAAAATTTGGGTTTTCTCATCAAATACAGAAAATTATGATAAGGTCCCGTAACTTTTAGCTGTGGTCCCAAAACAAATAAAAATTTTCCTATACTATGGAAAAATATTAAATTTTATCTGTATATACTCATTAAAGCATTAGCCCCAAACTCAAATAAAATATAGTTTTTTTTTATCTAGAATTAAAAAATAATATTTGTTGTTTAGAAAAAATATGCGGAAATATGAAGGAGCGGGAAAAACGAGTATGCTGACTTACGTCGGAAAACTCGGAAAATTTTTGGGGCCTTTCGCAATGAATTGTCCCCGGCAACCCGAAAAAAATTTTTAATACCCCCAGCGAAACTTAGTATAATTTTAAACGATAACGAGGGCAAACCCTGGAAGAACCAATCTTCAAAAAGGGGAGGAATATTTTTGCACAATGTGTTTTTGAATGAGTATTTTGGTTTTTGGGTGATAAATTTGAGTTAATATGTATCTTTATGCCTATTGGAAAAATGGGAGGAAGTAATAGATTTAAAAACATTTTGGGGAAGATTGGATGGGGGTTTTTTAAAGCGAAACTCAGGTACGGTTCGTTTGTGCCCAAAAAAAAGGCGGGGAGCAATTAATGAAGCAACTTTAAAGGAGTATATTGAAAATTTAAGGAAAATTTGGAGGGTGTTGGATGAAAACATTGGAACTCGAAAAAGAAATTGAAGAGATGGAACATGAAAGTTTTAAAAAGAGGGTAAAGTACCCAGAAATGTTCGAAAACCCAAAGGACTTTCTAAAAGTGAGTGGTTCAGCAACGGGTGAACTACTTCTCCAATTTTTAAAATTCAAAAACTGGGGGATTGGAGTGAAGGACCCCGCTGGGTGTAGATAAACATTAAAGTCGGTTGGTTTAATCGGAAATATTAAGAGGTTTCCAAGTTGATGTTTAAGTTTAAAAAAATCAAAGGGAAAAAGGGTAGTTATAGGGGACAATTTGTTTCAATTAACCCGATATTTTTTTGAAAAAGTGCGAGAAAACGCTATATTTTTTTTTTTTTGCCCCCAAAAAAGCACCCTCTGACTGGCGTTAGATGGGGCTTCTTGCCAAGAAAGCGCAGGGAAGACTTTTTTGGGCTTTAAAAGGGAAAAGTGGGGTGGTTGCGATTTTGTTTTGAGAAACAAATTTCCAAGACTTCTAAAAACCTATGGGTGGTGTTATAAATGAGCTAATAATTGTTGGGGGTTTGGGGAAAATGGGGAAATTTGTTTTGTGAAGAAAGTGTTTTTAGACGGCTACTGGACAGGATGTGAAAAGTTCCTCGAAAACAGTTTAAAAGAATTTTTAAATAACAAGAGATGTGATATTTTTGGGAATAGAAACTAGAAAGAAAAAACAATGTTAAGGGGAAAAAGAGTACGCCAGAATTATGTTCACAGAAATAAAGGGGCCCAGCAACCCAACAATAATGGTGATAAAACAAAAAATGGGAATGCAGCAAAACCTAAAAATGGGAATTAAAAATGAAGAGGAATTTAAAGAGAAATTAAAAAACAAGAAAAAGGGAGGGCCCAATAGTTTCTGAATGGGTGGGAAATTGAAACTTGGTTTTAAAGATAAGTGGACCAAGGGTTCGAAGATATTGGGGAAAGGAAAAAGAGCGAAACCCAAAAATAAAGAAGGGGGGGACCCCGTTCAAAAAAAAAGGAGAATTTGTTGTTTTACATTAGGAGAATTTTCCGGGGAAGATTGAGTCATTTTTGCAATAGAAATTTCCCGAAATGAAAAGTTTTAAGTTTGGAAGGGGCCCAGTTTACCGACCCCTGCTACGGGATGGATTTTTTGGGGGGGGAAATTGTCCCCAAAAACAAAAAAAAAAGAGGATGTTTCAGTGTTCCAAAACTTGAAAAAATTTGGTTTTGTATTTTTAATTGTTTTTTAATAAAAGACATTTAAAAGGTGATTTTTTTTTTTTTAAAATTTAATTAATTTAAATTTGGGAAATTTTGTAGGGTTAATTTTTTTTTTTATATTTGAAATTTTGGTTTGGCAGTACGCTTTGTTTAAGAGTTTTTATGTTTTTTTTTTTAGTGTTGTTTTGTATTTTTTTTGTTAAGATTATTAAAACATATTTTTTTTATTTGTGTAGTAAGCAATGAAAAAAAGTTTCAAGATAGTTTTGTATAAAGTTATACTAATGAATGTCAAAATTGCCATGCCTTTTTCTATTATTTTAAGGTAAATACCGAGGGGTAAAAGATCCTCTAATGGGTTACTTTGCCCCCTTTTTATTGGTTCTAAAGTTTTTTAAAAACTTCAAAAAAGGAATTAATTTAAAAAATTAAAATTTTGAACTTTTTGCGTCAAAAAAAAATTAAATAAATTTGGGAAATTTAAATTTTAAAAAAAGCTTTTAAAAGTTTAAAAAAACAAACTAAAAACGGGTTTGAAAAGTAACCCCCCCTCGGTAGCGTGTTGAAAATAATTTGTTTTTAAAATTCCCAAAAGGTCCTTGTTTTTTGCCCTTTTGGGCAACCTTGTTTAGGATCGTCAACCCAATCCATTTTGGCATTTAAGAATTTTTAAAAGGTCTTATGAAAGTATGGGGCAAACCCATAAAAGATTGGTAACCAATTTTATTTTGTTTGAAATTTGTATCTCGGGAAAAATTAATTTAAAGAGATTTACGTTTTTTTCGCTAGCATTGAAGTATGTGAATTATAGAATTTAAGACCCAAATATTTCGATTTTTTCCCTCTGTTCACAATAAATTTTTTCTTTTGGTTTTTTACGAAAGTGTTGCCCCGTTATCCCCCTATAAAGCGAAAAAAAATTTATTAAAATACTAACCTGCTTTTTATTCTATCAGTTTTGTAACAATTTTGTGAAGAAGTGGGGAATTGTGTAGTTTTAAAAAAATTAATATGGGTGTATAAATGAATGTGGGGATGGGTCCCCCGTGGTTCGGATTCCCCTTAAAAAGTAGGTTCCCCTTTATTACAATCACCTTTCCATTAATATTAGGTAAATGGTATAAGAACGGGTGTAGACGCGGTGCTAAAAATAAAAATGTAACCCCAAAATCACCCATTTATATACCCCAAAATTTTTTTTAAGGGTTTAAAAATAATTTAATTTTTTAGTTATAAAACTTTTTTGTCCTCCTCAGAGAAAATAAGAAAAAATAAAATTAAATTGGCCTATTTTTTTTTGACTTGGTGGTGGTAGTATAAGGGGATTAATTCCGAAAATGCCGGGGAAGTTGTTTTGGTGGATTTTAAAAATTTCCTTTTAAAAAAGCAGTATTGGGTAAAAATTTCGTTTTATTCAATGTGGAGTTTTTGTTTTTTGCCTGGCGGGATTGTAGAGACGTTTTTCCCCTGTTGTTAATTGAACTTTTTTTTACACAAATTACTTGGCAGAGTAGTATATTTTTGGGCTAACCCCCTAAACTTCGAATTAATAACCCGATTTTGAAAATGTTTTTTTTTATATTTCGACATTTTCAAGATTTTAATTTTATAAATATCTTCAGTAAAACACGGTAAAAAAGAAAAAAGGGATAAAATTTTAAACAAAAAGGTTGATTTGAAGCTCAGTTAAAATCCACATGAAAAAAAATTAGCGAAATGGAGGAAAAGGGAACAGAACGAACTAAGGAACTTTTCACTTTTAAAAAACGGTCGTTACGTTAGAAATTAAAGGAAAAAGGAAAAACCCCTTCAGCAAACTATTTTTCAGTCAGTTAACATTTTACAAAAATTTGAAAAATTAAAATTAAAATTTATTAGTTTTAGTTTTTTTGCCCCCCCCTTAGGCTCCCTCCCAAAAGGGAGGGGTTAAAAATTAATAAGGAAAAAATTTTAAAAAAAACACAATAACAATCGATAGAGTGGGTGGGTGAGGAACTTGTTATACCCGTGGGAAGCTAAAAAACCCAAGCAAGCAAAATTTTGGGAAAATGAGGGAAATTCTCCGGTGCCCCCAAAGGTGTAAAAACAGCCAGACGTTTTCTATTTTTGGGTTATAATGAACTATTAATTAAAATTTCCGAAGGTGAATTAAAAGAAGGACGAATATCACCATCAACAATAATTTATTTAACTTCTCAAAAAGAGAACAAAAAATAATTAAATACATAAACATCATAAGTATGTAAGTCTTTACAACCTTTTCAAAGGCCTATCCCGAGCGCCAAATTTGAAAGGAAAATTTTGTTTTTTGGAAAATAAGTTTGGCGTGAAAGCAAAATTAAACCTCTAACCTGTTCTTCAAACGACAATTACCCCAAAAATTAACTATAAAAATTTATTAATACCTCATCAGTCCAAAAAAGGGGAAGGGGTATATGATTAAAACCCAAGGTTAACCAGATATTTGGGGTTGGATTGGGCCCCTGATTAAATTGGGTACCCTGTTTACAATACAATTGGGTTTTATAAACCCCTTTTTCCCCCATGGTGCGTGTGGGGAGGTAATTATGTTCAAAGGTGAAATCTAAAAAAAACCCAACAAGAACTTTTTAATAAATAAAATTGCTTAATGAAACCCTTGCGAGGTTTAATTTTTAAAATTTATAGACAAGGTAAATTATGAAAGAATAATTTTAGGTTTAAATTATGAAACCCAAATTATTAATTTTAAATAATTAACAAAGCAGGTTTTTTGAGATTACGTTAATAATAATGTGACAAAATAAATCATAAATAGTTAAAGAAATAATATGATACCCGCAATTTTTACGGATTTTAAAATTTTTTTATCCGAAGTTTACGTTCAATCTGGGAAATATAGATCTAATCTAAATGTGAAAATTTCTTTTATTTAAATAACCAAATGCCAAACAAGAAAATGTATTGTTTTACTAAAATTTAAAACTGAAAAATCTTAAAGTCAATTTTTTATGTATGTAAGTGCAAAGTTTTAAATTATTGTAGGCAGATATTTTGAAAACGAACCAAAAAGGTATGAAAGTTTTAAGTCCCCTTTTTGGAAAAACATAAAGGGAAGTTTTAAAGTAAATTATTCATTATGAAATAACAACAAAGTGCTAACGGAATTTTTGAAAAGTTAAAAATTTTTAATGATTTAGCTTAATCGTTAATTTTGAAGGTTCGCCGTTAGGCGAATTCCAAGCCCGCCCCCGGTGGCCAAATTCACTGGCGATCTTTTTTAGCACAAAAAAAGGCTTGGAACATAGTCAAGGGGGGGGGGCCAAGAACGTAGACGGGTGGAGAAGGTTTAGGGTCCCGGATCTATAGGCCTCGTAAAATTGGTGGGGTGTTTTATTTTCTTTTATGGTCTTTGGGCAAGAGAAACGGCGTGAGTTTCCCGTGGGCGCGCTGTTTAAAGAAGGTCTTGAAGGCCGGTTGTGTTGATAATGGCCCAGTGTTTACACGGTGGCCCCTGGAGTTTTGAGAATTGGGGGAAGTTTACAATTTGAGTATTGTAAATTAGTTGGGTAATGTTTTTTGAACTAAAAAAAATCGTTTTTGTTAGGGAATGGAATGGGTTTTAAAATTGGTTAATAAATGTATTTTTTAAACTTGCTTGCGTATGACAAAGACTCGAATATCTGTTTTGATTCTATGTTCGTATGAGTGACGTCATCAAATTACAAGGGCAAAAACCCTCCCCACTTCCTTTCGCTCCCCTCAGTTTGCCTGCACCCCCTAGTTTTGATTTCCCTTTTTCGTATGAGTGAGTCTCAAATTTCAAGGTCAAGACCATCCCCATTTTTTCGTAAATCAGTTCTGCCACCGCGTTTAGATTTCCTATGTTGTTGGTGAGTATAAATTATCAAGGTCAAGAACCCTCCTATTCTTTTCGTCACACATCAGTTTCCCGCATGCTTTTAAATCCTTTTTTTCTGTCATGGATCGCTTGCCAAAAAAAGAGCTTTGTGGAAAATTTTTGGCCCCTACGTAAACAATAAAGTTGAAACCCTCTCTTGGATTTGCATTTTGAAATTTTGCGTTATAAATTCCCCGACTGGCAGTAATTTTTTTTAATTCCCCGACTTTTCCGGTTTTCCGTTTAGCCCCCTTGCAGGGGAAAGTTTGAATTTTTTACAATTATTAAAAAAAATATTTTAAAAAAAATTTAAAGTTAAAAATTAATTTTAAAAAAAATAAAGGATTAGAAAATCGTTATTTTATTCTTAAAAACGGATAAAGGGACAGATTACTGAATCAATTTAAAAAAAATCAATATAGATGTAGGACGGAGGATAAAAAAAAAATTTTTCGCTGTTGACTTGATTTATGAAAAATAAATACTTTTCAAAAATGTTAAATTTAAAGGGTGTATTGCAATAAAATTGGGGGTTTTTGATGTTGTAGATAAAAAACAGTTTGGGTGGTAAAATTAACAGTATTTTTATTTAAACATACCCGGGGGTAAAATAATTAACCCTGGGGTGTTTTTATGCGTAATGGTTCTATTTTCTTAAAAAAAGCCCTAATTTGTTTTATATTTTTGTTTATTTTTATTTTTAGTTTTGTTTTAGTTTTTTAAAGTTTTATTGTCTTATTAAAGTTTTTCAAAATTGTTCGGGGTGAAAGTTTTGAAGGAACATGTGGAAAAAAGTCGAGTCAAGTTTCCGATAGATTTTGGGGGGGTGGGTGGGTAGGCAGTAAGATTTTTCACACATAAAAATTTTTGAAGTAAATTTTTTAGGCGCGTTATGAAAAAAAAAATGAGAGTGAAATTTTAGATGTGCGGATCCCGTAACACAAAAAAAAAGGTTTTAAGCTAAAACCCGTCATTAAGTCTCGGAAAAAAAAAAAGTACCAACAAAAAGAAATTTGAACCCCTTTTTTTCGGATGTTTGGTGTCATAGGAAATGTTTTCTTGTTATTCTTTTTATGGGGCGTTTTCGCTCTGATCACTGTTTTTATATATATAATATTTATCCAAAATTTCTAGTTTTACATTCCAAAAACGTGTTTTTTTTTAAAGTGCGAAATTTTAATTTTGTATAAAATTTATTAGTAGTGTTTAAATTGAATATTTTTTATTAATATTTTGTTTATCTTTTTGTCGCAATTATTTCGAATTGGTTTTGCTTTTAAGTGATAACTAAGTAACTTTGAATTCAAAATTTTGTTTGTTTACTGGGGAAAAATTGACCATTGAAACCCGTAAAAAATTGAATCCCCGCCTAAAAACTTGTCGGGCATCGAATCTTCGAATAACCGAATCTATTTTGTAGTAGTATTTTTCAATAAGAAAAGAGGTTGCCCTTTTGTTTCGTGTGTTGGGACCCTTTCGTTTTTTAAACCCCTGCGAAAAAGTGTAACAAAGTTACAAACAAAACAAGCTCGATCAAATGGAGAAAAATCACCCCCGCCCCCGTTTAACGGTAACAGGAACCCCGCCCCGATCTCTTCCCCCCAAAAAATTATAATTTGCAAACAAAAGGGCTAAAATACTTTTTTAAAAATTTCTTGTAATTATGAAATTCAGTTCCACTGTGCCATGGTGTTTTCCCCTCCATAGCACAAATGCATGGGGGGAAATTACTTTTTCAAAATGTCAGCAATTTTAACCCATTGTTCTTCTAAAAGAGCGAAACCTGAAATAAAAAAAAAAAAAATTTTTTTAAAGTTCATCAATTTTCCCAGAATGTACAAATCTTTTTGAAGAGACTCAAGATAATTCAAACCCGCTAGAAAATCGCCGTAGGAACAACCACAACATCGACTTACAGAGTGCAGTTACTTAAAACACCAACTTCTTCTTTAGCAGGCCATTCAACGAAAAGGAAAAAGCCGCGCAGTTGACGAAAAAAGGGCATGAAAGTATGTGAAGAGTGCATATGATATTTTAAGGAGGACATCGGAGGACCCCAATGATCACTAAAAGTCTTTTGGGGAAAACCATGTAGCAAATAAACTGGGAATATGACTTGCACACTTTCCCTTATGTAAAAAAGGCCATATTGGACATATTGTTTAGACACAAAATGGAGGTTCCCTGACACTAATAAGGATTTTAAAATGTGGTTATATAGTTCAATGTTATCGTCTCCCCATCATTTAAAATTCAACCTTGGGGTTCCCCTTATTTTTACCCTTCCAATTCCACTCCAACTCCCCCCCCCCCTTTTCCCTACTCGTCCATCTTAACTCTAACCCCCATACATTATCCCCACATCTTTCCCAGGGCCCCCCTGCGGGA
>JBCFYV010005655.1:0-14432 GCA_039000515.1 Timema cristinae | reverse complement strand
GATATGAGGGAAAGAGAATTTATTGTATGTTCATCATAATCTTAAGAATATACTCGCTAAAAAAAAAATTTTGGTACTATTTATTTAAGTCCTTGATCGTAGAAATAAAAGTTAAGGTCTTTTATAATAAGGGGTATGTATATTTCTTTCGGAGCAAGAAAATATCATTTTAGATATGTATTTTTCCAACTAGTCTAAAAAACTGTTCGAGGGAAGGAGGGCTATACCAAAAAAACCCGCCACCTCCTACTCTGAGAGAGAGAGAGAGAAAGAGAGGAGGAGAGGAGAGGACAGAGAGATAGAAGGAGGTGAGGAGAGGAAGAGAGACAGAGAGATAGAAAGAGGGGAGGAGAGAAAGAGAGTTTAGAAAGGGAGAGGAGAGAAAGAGAGAGAGATAGAAAGAGGAGAGGAGAGAAAGAGAGAGACATTTCTCCCCACCTTTACGCCCCCGAAAATCCACGTCGCGGGAGGGGGGAATCCCTGGAACACGCGAGCCAACGGCGAGGGAGGGGGGGGGAAAGGGTTTGAGGGGTGGGGGAACGATCAATTCCCTCCCCTCTTTTGTCCTGATATTTGATATTTTGTCTTACTTGTGTGTTAGTGCGCGAGGGGCTTCGCCTTGTTGAGTGAATAATTAATTATCAGCGATCGTGATACAAGAGGAGTTCTAGGATCAAATTCTTGAACATCAACCCTGCAAATAACAGGAATTCCTACTTATTGAGAGGTAACCCCACGTGTTCACAATTTTAATTCCTATTCAGAGTTCGAGGGGAGTGTGGGGGGAGTATTTTCCAGCGTGGCTGCATGCGTGTGATAGTGCATTCATAATAATAATAATAATAATAATAATAATTATAATTAATTAATTTCATCATCATCGGGTATGGTACCTAAGGTGTCCATTTTCTTAATAACACAAATACGGGACACTATCTTGTCAATGACTAGTGATAAGTTTAGAAATCGGGTATTTCCAACGCCCAACGGCCAAATTCCAAGACCTCGGGCAGTCCACAACAGAAAATATTCTACAATTGCTATGGTTTAATAAACTCTGAAAGGGTAATATTGTAAAATACCTAAGTTTCAATGATTCACACCATGCAATTTCAAAAATATGGGATATTTTCGGAAAACATACGCGTTATTTTTCTCTGGGTATGTAAAAAAAAAGGGGGGTTGAGACTCTCAAAGTAAAAATTAAATATGGGATGGGTGGTCACCTTTGGTACACCTTAATAGCATTGGAGGGAACGTTAATAGTGGTTTAGGACAGCGTTGCCATTTCTCAAGTTCCTTGCGAACTGGGTTTAGCGATATTAGAAATATATTTAAGAGGATATTTATCAGAAAGCTCAATGCTAGTTCTGAAGTTTCACAGCCCGTGCGCGTGCGAGGGAGGTGGAGCTTAGACGAATACGTCAGAGACAAGTATCCAGTATAGAGAGGAAATATCGGTGAATGACATCGCCTAGTCCTCTTTTACTCTGTCATTCTTTCTTCAAGAGACAACACTCACAAGCACACATAAGGGATGTGTAATTATCTTGGGGGGACAGCGTGTAAAGAAAGAAAAGAATAGTAAAACGGCATTGTTCTCTTCGTTTGTCTTTCGGGTTCTTACAAGGCGCTGGACTGGTCGTCTTTGTTTAACCCAAAGGTCTCAGCCCAAGCGTGGTCCTTTTTCTACCACCTAAGTAAAGTTGCCATTTTGTAGTTCATAAACGAACATATCTATTTTCAGAAAATAAAAATACTATATTTTTTTCCATTCACTAATCCATCTAGTAAAAAGTAATATACCTAGAGAAAAAATTGATTGAGACTTTATTTTGATGAAAGTGTTAGAATCTACAAATTTGGCCCCCATTTCCCCCGTGTAACGATGCACCATCTATTTAACGTCACAAGTCTTGTTTCAATCGTGCGGGTAAACCTATAATTTTATGGCCGTTGTAGTAATAGTAAAAAACGCTTGTAATGTCTGGAAATTGACATGTTTTACACGAAGTAAAACAAAATTTAAAAAAATAATAATAAAATAAAAAAAAAATTGTAAATCATTTTAAACACTTTTAGCAAAACATGAAACAGTCGACTAATGATTTTTTTCTTAAATATGTTTGAGTTAAAAGGGTTAATTATGTTAGATTACAAAATCGTTCAAATTTATTTCTATAAATAAATATATATATGGTTAGAAGGCCCCTTTCCATTGACACGTTGTGGCATTTTGAAGTGGTAGGAGCATATGTCACGACTTCAGATCCACATGATCTCGAGTGATTTTTTGGACAGTTGAATTGGTAGGTAACGTTGAAACTGTACTCTAGATAGGGCAATGCCACTACATCTCGTCCAACACACTAATTTATTGTCATGTACAAAGTGTATTCAATTTTACATTCATTATAATAGCAAAAACCATTTTAGTTTCTAGGTTAAAAGGCTAGAACACTGTTTAAATATTGAAATATATTTTATGTGTGACAACAAAGCACAAAACATATTTTACCTTGACTTAGTAATTTATTACCAAAGGATAACTCTTTTTTAAAAAATCTGGAACAGTCTTAATGTCTTCATTACATCTTGTATTTCATTGGTAATTCAAGTTAAGATTTGAAGTTAGTCAAAGTTATCTTTAGGGAAGTTGTACACTTTAGACAACCGGTAGGGTAACGAGTGTGCCTATGAATTCTCAGGGATCACGGGTACTAAATCCAGGCATGATTTGTAAGTATATCATGGTTAGTTATTATCGGCTGAGAATGGGTGTGTTTTTGAGCTCTAGAATATTAGTTTAGTTTGTAGAAAAAAATCAGTGTGTTTTAAAATGATACGATAAAAATCTCAAATAAAAAATACTGTGGTCGTATTTATTAAAATAAAATTTTCCTATTTTCAGTTCAATTGCTAGTGCACCTTCACTTTAAACCCTTCTCCCTTACTCCATTAGAGAAATGATTTAAATTAGTGAAAGATGCTGATATCGCAAAAAAAAAAAAATTAAGATTGGCTAAGCTTTGCTGTACACCATTGAATTACATACTGATAACAGTCAGGAATGTCAAACTGATGTAGGCTTTTTTCTTGAAAAAGCTATGGAGATCTCTCTTAGCTATTAGTGTTGTGTTGTGTTCTTTATTTTAGTGTAATCATACTTTCCGTTTGGGTTGTTTGTTTTATTTGATTTGTTTATCATCACATTTACTACCTTTAGGGTACATGCATGTGTATTATGTGCTCACTAGTTAGGGATAGGAATGGTTCAATTTGAGGAAGTGGACTAACATTTGCGGGAAAGGTGAGTGAACAAAAGTGTTTAGAAATACCACCCTCAGTACAACCAGCCAAAATACGAGACCCAAGTTTTTTTTTTCTGCGTCTGCGGCAGTCCAGTTTATTTCAAGAGCGATGCATTAAAGTTTAGACCCATGGGATACAATGCAGATTGTTTGGTTGTTTTTGGCAAGATTGTTCTTGATTGGTTGAAGTAATCATATTCATGTTTTCTATACTCAATAAATTTTAGTATGTGATAATATTTAATGTATCGTATATATTATTTCTGTTGTCTAAATTCCTTTTTCTCAACTTACACACTGCCTACAGTGTAGAATAGAACTAGTGGATAGGATTTTTTTTTTGCGGGGACTTATGGTCATAGCATACCAGTTTACGTTAATAAAACAACTTGTTTTTTTTTAATGTGAGTTAAAATAAAAGTTGCTTTTGCAATGACTATCAATATGTTAAGGAATAGACGCTTCCAAGAGCGGATGGTACTTGTTCAAATGCTGTATTTATCATGGACAAACTTTATGTAGCTTTTTACAAGAGTCCTATATCTAAAATATTCTTTATAATTAATTAACCGAAAATTAAGTAGATGCATCTAGCAGATGTTTGAAGTGATCTTCCACTGGCCAATTTTAAAAATTAGGCTTTCAAATCATTGTAGTATTTTTAAGCAAGTAAATTCTTCAAAATTACAACCATTTTAATATTATCCCCTGAGTGGCCCTTGCCTCGATTTATTTTTTATTTATTTATTTATTTAGATGACCTAGAAGCTATTAAGGCGCTTCTAATCTGATTTTTTTTTTACAGTTATCATTATTCTAGAAGTTATTGGGTGTGGTCTTCTCCAATTAATTTTTGGATTATTTATGCACATAGAAATCATTTTGAGTTCTTATTTTAGGCAATCTTTTAGTTTAATATTCCAATCTGTCGAAGTGTTTGAAATGTTATCTAGGAGAGAGAAACTTCTTTTCATGGGGCTAATTCGTTCCATGGGCAGTGCCCCCCTTACCATGCCATGACCCAAAGTTTGTTATAAGAATAATTTAAATATAGTTTTCTTTCTGGAAGCTATTCAGAGTAGTCATTCCTGGAAGTTTTTTCCCATATCTTTATAATTTTATTATGAGTGATCATATCATTAAGACTCTGGAAGTTATTTTAGAGCTATTTTTAAATTGTAATAAGAATTATATTCATTCCTTCTCAAACGAAGCAATGATTTTTACAGCTGTGTGTGTTGTGCGTGCGTGCCTGCCCTCATTGTACACAATATTTGAAAGGAACAAAAGGGGGGCCTACCTGTCCCTTCTGTGGAACGTCTATGGAAAAAAAACTGGAGTTTTAAAATGTATCGGTTATTGTAAAATGCGGGACTAAAATAGATAAGAAGTTTATAGTTGGAAAAAGCATTAGTTACAGTAATGAATATTAATTCCTTAAAAATGTAATTTTTTGGTTCCTCAAACATTAATTTAATATCTGAATAGTCTCGAACATTGAAATAGTAATTGTTTGCCCAGTTTAATGGGGCACTTTTTTTGTGCTAACTTCAGAAAGGGTAAAGGAATGCCAATATTGGCCCCCTGATCAGATTATCCGGGAATTCTCGGACTAAAAGAGTTTTATTCTAATTGGTTCAAGTCCAATAATGTGTATTTAGGCTTTGGCTAGGATGTTTATATTAGTTTTGTCATAGTTTTAGAATAAGTTCACTTACACAAAATAATTTATTGAAATATTTTTTTTAGAGATAAAATATAAATAAATAAATGTTAAAACTCCTAATTGGTTTTGAAAATTATTACAAACATATGTTTATTTTATTTTAATGTTTAGGTGAAGAGCCAATGTTTTGTTTAATGTTTTTGTTTTACGTATTGTTTAATATTACAAAACCAAAGTGGCTATTTTCCATTTCCTTGAAAGAGACTTTATGGTTACTTTACATATAGCGTTTATTTCCAATTTGATCAATTTCTACGCTACTTTTGAGATTCGAAAATACATAGAACTGTATTTTTTTTGTAATGTTTAAAAATAACAATATTTTATTCGAACATATTTCAAAAAACCAATAGTTTCTGAGATATAAGCAAATATAAAAACATAAATTTGGAGATCTTTTAAATATGAAATTTATTATGCTCTTTGGTGGACAAGGATGTTCCATTTATTACATTTTCTGAAGTGTTCTGAATAATTATTGCCATGGAGTATGGAATTAAATAGCTAGTGTGTATATTATTTCACTTTTCGACCTTTGGTGGAGTGTTTTGTAAAAATATGGGGAATCTATATTTCGTTTTCCAAACTATTACATGTTTTTAGGTAAATACAGTCCATTTTAATATGTGAGATGGAGAAAGACTGTGCGGCGACCACCGTCATCCGCTTACCGTTTATTTTAATAAGTAGAGTAACTATGTTGATTGTATAGGTGTGTATTTTTAAGGTTTATTTATTCTTCCAAATTTCCAACATATTACCTAATTTTTAGACACTGTGATTTCTTTCATTATCTTTGAGAATATAATTAACGAGGCTGGCTTGTGTTCTGAGTGACTCAACGCTCAGCCAATCAGAGGCCTTTATTAATCTGTTGTTACTTTTCATATTTTTTACATTGGGTGATTACAATAACACTAATTTCAATCGCTGAAATGTTATAAGTCACCGGTGGATTTTATAAAATTACTCAGTCACTGGTTAATGTTAAAAGCTAAGTAATGGGTTTAATTAGTTTTGAGTATGTTTTATAATATATTCAGCATAACTTATATATTATTATTTAATTTTTGGTAGATGTATAAAATTTACCGTTGATGTTTCATACTTTCACCAAAGTGAATAGGTATATTAAAAAATTACTGTAAATTTACTTTTACTTTTGGTGATCTCTATCATTCACCAGTAATTTTATAAAATAATGATTGAACACATTCGCATTAATATATTCAACATTTTCTCTTCATAATATAGTTATTATATTAAATTTAAAATACTATAGTTGGGATAAAAGTTTTTCGAAATGTCAATATACGCTCCAAAACAATCATTTACCCGCATTTGACCTCTTAAAAATGTTGTGATTATTTTATTATTTAGTTAAAAAAATTGTTTTATTATAATTTTATGGGAAAGCATATTGCCAATTTATTTGACACACCCTTATATAGAACGCTATAAACGATCACATCACAATAGATTACAGACACTTTGAGCTTAAGATAACTTTTCAACATCAAGTCGACATTTTAATTTTATAACTATTCATTAATTTTAGAGATTATATATTTTGTTTTTAGCACATAATCACGAAAACAATTAAAACAAGTCAAAATGAGGTAGGGGGAGTTTAGCTCTTATTTGCGTTTAGAAGCCTAATACTAAAGCTTTGCCTCACTTTAGGTTTTGAATTGAATTCTCAAGGGCCATTGCCTTCATTTGTCAGCCTTTTGTTTATCTTCAATAGCCTTTTTTATGTAAGGGTGGATTTCTAAACGGCATGGAATAGTCTGCGTCTTGGATCACAAGCTTGGCAGGAGACAATACTAGATAGAACTGGCTCATTTTTTTCTCCATGTGGCTAGCCCAAAATGCATCGTCTCTGAAATTTCTGCCTTTTATACACTTTTTCCATAAAACATAAGAGGCAGTAACTTCTCCTGGGTCACGTGAAGTGGCCTTTCACTTGATAGTAGTTTGTTTGTTGTTAAGCGGCGTAATTTCTATTTAGTCCTGCTTTGTTCCAAAAAGTAAACTTTATTTTTAAAACAGCTCTTCTGGGTCATGTTCCTTTGCTGAGGATGGACACTTCACTTCAATAATGGTGTCAGATCCTATAGACCATCGGGAGTTGCTCCCAAGTGAAGATAATTTCGGATCAACAAAGAGCCACAAGTCTCACTTTAATTTCATTTATTTTCAAGAGCCTATATACCATTCTTTCTCACATCTCTACCGTTCAGCATTTGCATCTGTGTCAAAATCATCATAGAGCTACCTTGAAACAGCTTTTCACAAGATGTGTGAGGACGTCTTCGACAATCGGGTCAAAGTTAGAGGCAGTGAGCAGCTTTCCACCACTCTTCCTTTTCCATCGACCACTAATTCTTTGGAGAAAGGTGTCCTCTTTCATGCTCCTCAGTTGCTCTGATGTGATTGGTAAAGTAGCAATAATCTAATTTTCTTCTCTATCAAATTTTTTCCGTTACCATATCAGGTTCTGAGCACAAGGCCGTAGTCTTTGTCATTATTAGTCAACCTGGTTAAATGGGTTTCTTTTTCTTCACTTTTGCAGGCAGATTCTTGTTCTTTCAATTTTGTCGAAGTCTTTCACATCTCCATATTCTTAGTAAAACTACCGGGGACTAGCTTGGTACATTTACTTTGTGTATTTTATATACGAGGAGTTGTAGTATTGTAAGAAACTACAGCAGCAGGACTTCTAGAAGAGTAGGACAATCTTAGTCAAAATGAAAAAAATCCCCTTTTTTTCTCACGATAAGTTAAGACATTGCGTGCACAACCCATGGCCCGCCATGCCATTTATTGCGGCCAAACCTACTTAAATGAAATTTTGCAAAATAATTTCCTAGCATATTCTCATATTACGTTGACTAGGTTGTCAGCGAAATAATGATTTCTAAAGTTTTATTAAGGACGGAAACAGCATTTAAAGTTTATACTTAGTAAGTCTATGA
Source organism: Timema cristinae (assembly GCA_039000515.1). NCBI lineage: Eukaryota > Metazoa > Arthropoda > Insecta > Phasmatodea > Timematidae > Timema > Timema cristinae. Next base: position 6,417 of record JBCFYV010005655.1, on the reverse strand, counting down.
TACTTCAACAGCAGCTATGACATCGAGTCTCGTTTATTTATGGGGGCTTTGTTAAATAATTGTTTGGTAGCCGTTATCTAAAAAACCTTGTGTTAATTGCGTGAAGAAGTTTGAGGCAATATGTCTTGATTGATTATATGTACCTCAGTGTTCACAGATTATTGCACATATTATTGCTTCTAAATTTTTGAAAATTTCAGTAAAAATTGGCATCTATTTTTTCTCTAGCCATATATGAGTTCTCTGGACATAACATCAAACCGTTCAAATGAGACATATTAGCTCAGGTTTGACGTAAGAATTCTAATTTTATTTACAAACTCTTCTTTCTCTCACTCCATGGATGGACAGATCAAGGCTGCAAGGCATCAAAAAGGTATTTGGTCTAAATTTGTCTTACAATGATTGGACAAACTAATGGAATAGTGTCTCTTCTCACAAAAAGCATATGTGATAACTTTGCCACGCCAACACACTTATTGCTTATCACTGCATTATAGGCTTACACCAGTAAAAATTTGGTTGATAAATATCTGGGCTAGAAAGAAATCAATGATACTGTCTTTAGTGCAACAGAGAACGTCATTAAATCAGGGACTCAATCAACGACTGTTCAAAGGCTCCTCAATGGAAATCGAGGCCAAATTGGTGACCGTTGTTTACTGCAGCAGAGGCAAGGTTTTGTAAACTTTTAGAGGAATTCAAGAGAAAAAATAATTACATCTCAGATTTTGCAACAATGTAAAGTATTCCAGCAAAACTAAGCTTTTTATAATTTGAAGTTAACAAAATGTCCTATAGTAATAGTCTGCGCTGTAAAGTTATGTTTCCCTCCTGAAATTTATTCCGCTAGAAGTATGCTGGGCTAAGCTGCCGAATACAGGAAACTTTCAGAGAAGATTGTGATTTAAATTTGTGACAAAATTCCTATTCAGATATTTCCCAAACTCTTATTTTGATGTTAGGTTATGAAGGAGTTTGGGCAATGGAAAACGGTAGCGCATTTCATTTACAAATTTGCAAACAATGTAATTCAGTATTCCAGGCAAAACTATGATTATTATAATTTGATGTTATAAATGTACTAATTTCTGCGCTGTAAATGAAAATTGTTTCCTTCACATGAAATCAATTCCATCTAGAAATATGCTGGGCACATCATCCGAATCAGGAAAAACTTTCAGAGATGGATTTGTGATTTAAATGTGACAAATTCGATTCAAGATATTTCCCAAACTCTTATTTTGATGTTAGGTTATGAGGAGTTTTGGGGAAGGGAAATGGTAGGCGTTCATTCTTTACAAAATTAAAGTAAAGATATTATTTTCGATATTTTCTATTTTTTTCTTTCCGGGGGGTGTGGGGGGGGAGATAACCCTATCGCCCCTCCGGAATCCACCAATGTTTAAGATATGTTGATGATCGTGATTATGCTATTTTTAAGACACTACATATTATGTACGTACTTTATTTATATTATTTGAGCCACCTTGGCTGGAATAATACTAGCCCGTCGTTAAAACAAAGTTCTATTACTGTACATCACTTTTGTGCAAAGAAAGACTTATTTTTTATTTACAAGTTTTATTGCAATCTAGTAATATACAAATAAACTTTATTTCTTTTTGTAAAAATATTGATCTGATTACAACGTTTTTTTTTTAAATATTCATTGAGCATATTTAAAGTCTTGCGCATCTTAGCTTGGTTTTATGATTTGAATTGGTTGATTCTGTTAAGAAGGGTTTTATATAAAATACCACCCAAATTTTTTTGGTGAGTCAACATGATAACAATTTTAATTATTACTGTGTTAGTTATAAGCAGCCTTAATATGAATAGTCTGATAAACATAAAACCAGTCTAATTAGACTATATTAAGATGTGTCTTTTGGATCGTTACCTTTGTGGTTATGTAAAAGCGTATCTTATCCATATCAAATTAATGTACTGATGGAACGGCATTCCTTAACTCATTCACAAACTACAAGTCTCAATAGATGTGATTTGTGGAGACTCAGATCACCGGTATCAGCCTCCAGCACTTTTGTTTTTTTCTATTACAATTAAAATCAGTTTGACAATGCTCCAATAATGTCTTTAATGGTATGAAAATTAAATTGAAAAATACGGTAAAAAGTATTTTCATTACACCGCGTCTTAGTACCCGTTCGGGTGTTATGCTTAATGTACTAATTAAGCTAGGTTTTGGATGATGATGGTTATATAAATATCTAAGTATGCCTTCATTTACGTGGAGAGAGAGTAGTAAACCATTTTGGAAAACCACCCTCAGTACACACGACTAGATTCAGAACCTTAAACTCCCCATCAATAGCAGTCCTATAGTCTATTGCGAGAAGTAGGCTTTAGATCACCCGCGGCCACAAAGAGGGTGTATAAAAATAAAAAAGTCTCTTAGTGATTTGTAGGCACTACATTTAATTCATAAGGTCCAATAATTTTTAATTAATAAATAATTACCTTATTTTTTCTCGGGTCTTAATTCTATAGGGGGAAAACATGCATTTTAATAATAGCAAATAGAGTTGGAATGGTTAAAGTAATACTAAGTTAAAATGTACCCAAAATTTTCAAGGAAGACGTGTATGTGAGAATACATTTTAAAAAGATCATAGCTACCACCCGACGGGATTTGAACCCCGATGACTATGGTTCAAGGAAACCCCGTTAAATGAACTTAGCGTGTACGCCATTATAGTTTGTTATTTTTTTTCCACAGTTTGTAATATACAGTTAGGATTCACGACTGCCTTAGTAGTTTGGAAGAAGTATGTTTAGAAAAATAAAGAAAGATACAGTATTATCTCCTTTATTTTTATTGATTTTTTTAAATTATCATTGATAGGATTTATAAAAACAAAACGTTGCAAGTATAAAAATAGTTTTTAAACCTGTCAAGAATAGTTCTTTTATGAATGTTTCAACCCCATTTATTGTTTTCACTTGAGGGTTCCTACACACTGCAGGCAATCGATGGATATTTGTTGCGATATACCTTTAATATATCCCAAATCCTAAATTTAGGTTATTGGAATATTTCAATCGGGCATCGTTTAAAAATTACCAGTTTATTAGGAAGGTATTTGATTTTTTATCTAGATGTAATTATCATTTTATGATTAATATACTAAAATTCACGGTTTACATATTTTACTTGAAAAAATAGATAATTAAATTGGAATTACATGTTCTAAATTAAATAAAATTTGTAGACTACATTGTTTCCAAAAATTATTTTAATTCGATTCCTCGTCTTTTCTTTACGTGGGGGCGCTAAATGTAGATGTGATTTATATATGCCTCTTCTTCTGTCAAATTCCCGAAGTATTCATTGTGACTTTCTCAAGACAAAACGGTAAGACCCACACTGTAGCATAAATGTGATAATGGAGTTATTTATGACTTCTCTTATATGCCTTTAGCCCTAAGCACCAGGTGGGTCAGGCGGACTCTATCCCAAATTCCTTTTGTGTTTACTTCGGTTCAACCACCTCCCTGCCCTCTCCCTAAAAAATTTCCTAGTCCCCAGTTCGGGTAGTTCAGAGTCTTTCCTCAGATATCAGAACAACGTTAAGAAATAATCGTTTTAAATAATATTTATTCGTTTTTTCTGTTGTGACTATGGAATTTTTTTTTTATGGAACGTCTTAGTAGGATAATTTTGTATATATATAGCTTTTAGATTTATATTATTTTACTTCTGAATCACGATTTATTTTAATCGAATCTATTAAGGGATTTATGAGCTTTTCAAACATATAATGAAATAGATTAAAATATAGGTAGGTCGCCATATTATTACGCTCTTCAAAAATGCAAAATAATATATTTAGCATTTTTTTTTGGTTTCGTAAACTGATTTCCCTAAGAGTCTGCTCGGTCTTCTTTGCCACATTTGGGAGCAATGGCGGTACAGGTCTAATTCCTCTTAAATACACTTATATTTTGTCCTGGGGTATGTGTGTGTCAAAGCTGGAAGTAACTTACGCTAATCCCAAACCCTCCCAACTATTTTATATAATAAATAGTGCGGTATACCCACAGTTTGGTGTAGGAGAGAGTTGGGGAAAACATTTAAGCAAAAAACACGCTAATTCTAGAGTTCCGGCAGTTAATGTTTATTGGAAGAGAGTAGTTGTGGACAAGGAAAACCACTCCCCTTTAATTAAATTAATTAGGAGTAACATAATATAGCTATTATGTACTCTTATTCTGTTGATTTACGTATAGTTGTGACCAACAGTGTATTTATTTATTTTCACTTCCAAATAAAATAACTTTGAGCCTTTTCTTTAAACATGGTAAAAACTCAAAATGTGATTATGATTTTTAATATATACATATAGTATGGTCTTTCGATTCATTAAAAAGTATTTATTTCTCTTTGCACCAATTTCCTATTTACTAAAGCTCTCATCCATACGTCACTATTTCTAGCAATATTCCTAGCTAAATTGTTATTCACCTCTTTGGTGTGTATTTTGAAAGTTGTTTTGTTTTTTGTTTGTTTAGTGGTTTTTTTTTTGAATAATTGAAGGGGACCGATAAAGTTTTAGTTTTTGGTCTTCCTTTTTTTTTTTTTTTATTTTGGCATCGGTTTAAAAAATATATATAGCTGAAGTTTAAGTTCCCAATCAAGAGACAAAAAGGGACACTGTGTTGCAAGTTATTTAAAACTTTGAACTATAAACGTTTTACCCAAGAGTGTTTAAAAATTTTACTTGGGAGGATGAGAGAAGATTAACATATCTTTAAATCCAAATATAGAGTTATGTAGATTTCACTACAGAAATGGTCTTTGGTGAGAAGTTTCCATTTTTTGTTTGTTTTGTTTCAAGAAATTATGTTCCTTAGTAATGTAAATTAACGGGTTCCTTGGCAGGATTTGATATGAGTAATATTCAGAATAACATAAATAACCAAATCAAATAACTTAATTTTTTAAAAATGTCGTACAACTTGTATAATTTTTTTCCATTATTAATATAAGATAAACTTTAATTTTAAGTGCCTACCGAGAGGATACAGGGTTTGTGAGTGTTTGTATGTGTGTGAGAGGTAAAAAGAAAAAATTGTGTGTTTTTGTGGGGAGAGGATTGGGGAGTGAGGGTGTGAGAGTATGAGGGGGAGGGGTAAATGGTGTGTGGTTGATTAAAAGTTTTTTGGCCCCCTCCCAATAATACATTCACTCACTACTTTATTCTGCATTCTAAATATCTAAACAGAATTTGAATCGGGTTCTCCCGACTTGGTAGAATTGCACATAAGGTGAGATTACAGATACCTTTGGCAACGCTGTTCGAAGACATGCGGACGGTGGTAGGAAAGAATGCTGGCCGGTTTGAGTCGATTTTCAAATATGCTTAGTGGGATTGGGGGAGGTTTTGGGGGGGGCAGTAAGACGGGAAGTGCCTATTGTCCTACCCGATCTACATAGCCTTCATACATTTTTAGTTTAAGAAAATCGACAGCGATTTTAGAAACATCATATTAAGAACCCAATTTTTTAGAAGGGCGTTTTTTCTTCACCATTATTGAGGTTAAATAGATTTTAGATGCTTAAGTCGTTATCTTTTATTCTTATAGCAACATAAATTGTGAGTTCCCCTTCCCCCCCCCCCCCTTCAGATACATTGGAATAAAACTTTGAACGCATCGGGAATTGAACCAGGTGCTTTATAGATTTAGATTGTATCTAGTGACGCGACTAACCAAGCTATAAGCATTTTATTAATTTGTACTCCTGTATATTATGAAGATATATATATTTATACACCCCCTCGGTGGCTTAGTTGGCTAAAAGCGCTTGTCGTGTTGCGCTCGACTGCTGAGGACGGGGAGATCGAATCTCGGCGGTCGGGGGTTTTTCCCCAAAGGTTTTCCCTCTCCCTCCCCGAAATGCGGGTTCACTTTTAATTCAACCTTTAATTCCTAATCCTTAGCGTAATTAGTACTTTTAAAAGGGTTTAACCCGAACGGGGTAGTAAGACGCGGTGTAAAAAATTATATTTATTTTTTTTTCGCATCGCATCCAGAGCAATTGCATTAATCCTGATTAGTTTTTTTCTTTTTAAAAAGCAAAAGAGTTTAAATTTCCCCAGAAATTTTTTTCTCTCCCACCCTTTTTAGCGTATTTAAAAGGCGTTTATTAAGTAAAGGGGGGGGTAGTAAGACGCAGCGAAAAAAAATCCTTTAATTCTAAGACCCAATTTGGGCACGTTGGAAAAAGGGTCCGTCTATGCGTCAAGTTGTTTAGGACTGTGTTGTTTTTTGACACATACATATACCCCGCCTTTCTTTTTCCCTGCTTTCTCGTGTAAGCGACACCGTTTCGTGTCCCTGATAGTCACCCAAAAGCACCCTTTTGCGAAATTTTTACATAAAATCAGGCGA
>JBCFYV010005654.1:0-15001 GCA_039000515.1 Timema cristinae | reverse complement strand
TGTTTCGTCCGAATAGTGTATTTACGTTCTAACACTTACGAGGAATAGCCATTTCATTCATTTGTTTGGAGTGTTGTTTTCAAATTTTACCCAAAACTTTTATTTTCTTCACTTTAGAAGGCGGCGGGTTTTTTGTTCCCCATGGGTATTTGCTTTATTTAAAACAAAGTTAACAGATCACCTCACAAATAAACAAACTATTTTCTTAGTGAAACTTTTTAAAATTTGTCTAAAACTATCACAATATTATATCAACTCAAAAGGAAAAAAATATTTAACATGAAATATATAATAATACTACTACTTAAAATGTATTAAATTTCTTAGAGCAAAAAACAAACAAAAACAGTAGAGCTATTCTCATGAAGAATGTTTATTTGGGACGTCAGTCACAACAAAAGCTCATGGAACTGTGAGGGGAGTTAGGGGGTCGTGAGGGTGGAGGAAATGGCTTCAAGAGACACACACAGCAACCAGCCGGTAGACTCAATTTTAAAACAACAATATTCTCTTTAAAAAAATACAACACTTGAGTTTGGTTCAAAAACTGTTCAGGTGAAAAGGTTTTGAATTATGGAGGGGTGAAATAATAATAGTTTACGTCTTTTCTTAAGTTTATTTTTAATTAATAAATATAGTTTTTTTAAAAAAACGCCCCTTGTTCAAATTATTAATTTCAAAAAAATCTAAATTATTTCAGGAAATAGCCAAAGAGACAATCTTTTTTAAAAACAGAGACATCAAATTTTTGAAAGGTTATTTTGGGCGTAATCATGGAAGAAAAATCATAAAATTTATTTTAAAACGTTGAAGTTCAATATTTTATTTTTGTTTAATGGTTGGATTTAAAGAACCAAATAAATTTTTTTTTTAAACAAAGAACTTTATTTTAATGGGAGAAAAATTTAAAAATCTAATTAAATAATAACTACCATCAGATTTAAGGGGTTAGTAGTACAAGTATTTTAGATATTTGGTGGATTTTCCCCCTTAAACAAAGAATAGTCCTGAATATTTATTACATTTATTGTGACTAATGTTTTGAAGTGAAACCTTTTTTAGGCGTGTTGAGCGTTTTGTGGGGGAAAAATCTTAGGGAAATTTCGCGTCACAGAGCTATGAGTAAGACGTAAAAATCTATGGCTCTGGCACCAAACTGGTGCACCGCAGGGGCCCTGTGTACACAATATACTCCAACCAATTGTATATCCGACTGTATGATGTGCGCGTTGGACGCTTTTTGGATGGGTATTATCTTGTGATTTCACGTCACCGACATGCTGTAATAGCAGTATATCTGTAGCTATAAGGGTGAATGTTGTGAAATTATTAGTGCTGAAATTTCCCTTTTACAAGTTAATTTTAAATTGACTAGGTGGAAAGTTTCAATGTGTGTATAGTGTGCAGTGTATAAATTGTTGTTTTAGTTTGATTATTATTTAGTTGTTTAATTGTAGGATCACTGTGCAGTAATACAGTGAGTACTAAATATGTTATTATTTTTATATAGAAAAATGAATAACAAAAACAAAGCATTTATTTTCAAATATTTCCAATATTCGTATCAATATTTGCGTTTAAAAATTTGATTTTATTTTTTAATATCAATAAGTTTATATTAATTATTCCAATATCAAAAAGTGTTTTATTAATTATTACTGCGCATCATATGTTTTGACTAATTATTAAACCATATAAAAATGTATATAATTGTTGCTCAGTGCTATGGATGTGAAAACCAGACAATGTTAATAATTTTACAAATTATGAAATTTTAATTTTTGTTACTACATTAATCAAACTTTCCAAAAAAACGACTTTTTTCATAGTTTTCACTTTTGTCGGCAGTCCCCATGACCGCTTATTTTTTTAAAATTAAAAAATGCATTATTAAAAATCGTTTTTTTCTTTATAACTACTCTTTTTTTTTACTATAGTAAAATAGTTCTATAAATTAGCAATATTTTTAAATATTTTTCTTATCAATATAATAGTTTTTTTTAAATATTACATTTTCATTTTTTAAATGCATTAGACTTATAATTGGGAGCTTTATGAGAATAAATGCACCTCTTACCCCCCCCCCTCCTCAACCCCACACACCAACATCTGAATCAGCTCTCGCCATTATTATTTTTCTCATTAAAAAGCCTCATGTCAGAAGGACAAATACCTCCCAAGTTGAACTGGGGGTAAACCCTTTTATTTGTAAACAAGTGGGTGGTCTCAACCCCTGGGCGATTCCAGGAAACTTAGGTTGTAAATGACATACAATAAGAGGGGGGGTGGGGGAAGCCAAGCAGCTGCATGGTAAGAAGGGGAGATTTTTTTCTTCCCCTTCATCTAACTGAGAGCCCAAAAGGCAGACCCTTCCACCCCACCTTAAGGGAATTATACAAAACCCTATATTGCCTCCAGTATATTTGATTTAAAGTTAAAACCTTATGCTAGGCCTCGGTTTATATTTTAAAAGTTAAAAACTTTTACTAGACCTAGGTTATATTATGCTATAACTAGTAACCCTTTTGGAATGTTAGGCTATAGTTTATGACGGCATATTAATGTTTCAAAAACTATATTAATATAAAGTTAACCCCAAAAAAATCTTTCTCAAAACTTTTATCAAAATGTATATTCTAAAAGTGTTTTAAAAATAATAAATGTTACATTTTCCTTCTTTGTGAATCTAAAATTGCATATGCCACAGAATAATGATAACCTAGCTAAGCAGCTTATTTTTTGTATAATACAATTTAAAATTAAGATTTAGGTCTGCCTATGTAAATGCAAAATAAAAAAACTTTGAACTGTCATTTCTTTTATTTAGTGAAAGTTTTTAACAGGGGTGATCCCCAATATTCAAACCTTTGATGAACTTTTTCCTCTATAAAACCTGAAAATCAATTAAAGGGATGCTATCATTATGATTTTTAAAAATGTGGGGAATCCCATGTAATACACCATAATATATAATTAGTTTATTAAAAAGGGTTAAGTCTAACCTAATCTTCCTTGCGGTATTAGACAGTGATTTGATCTTAACTGTTGCCATTCCATTCAAAGATAAAATTAGTTTTCTCAAATTTAAAATTCATAACTATAAATATTGACTTTCATAATATAAGATAGCGCCATATCATGAGGTAACATTCTCAAACAACATGTTGGTCTAGGTTTAGACATGGGTTTTATTGATTTTCTAAATGCTCTAAAAATTAAATTTAAATTCAAATACACACATTTAGAGTATCATTGGATTCAAAGTTTTCTTGTGATGTAATGAAACTGATAAATTTTTAATGATTTGGTTTCCCATGTGAAATACCGTGTATTATATGGTAAGGTGCTTTGAAAATCATCCCTAAAACTTTGTTCTACTATTTGTAGGGTTTAAATGTGGGGACGCACAACTGTGGACCGTCAACCATATCCTGTGTTCCGAAGGAAATGTCCACACTGTTGGGGGTAAACCCTTTAAGTGTCCCGCACTTCTGACCTTCAAAGTATTTTAGGTTGCATATAGGTACTGCCACCACATTCCTGTTTAGGACCCCGTGGACCAAAGTAATAGATAATTAACAAGTAGCTTCCTGGGGATAATAAAATTAGAACCATTTGATAGCAAAAATACTTCTCCACTAAATACTAACAGTACTTTGATGCTAACAGTACTTTGATGCTAATTAGGAACATCAATTAATCATTATATACAGTGGTTATTGTCAGTGTGGAGTCGGTAGAAAGGTACTTACTTGATTTAAAATAAAAATTTGTAAAATATACTAAGAGAAATGCTTATGAATGTCCTGTTTGTCTTAAGTTTGTACATTCTTTGGTTTCAAGGTTTGCCTATACCTCCAAATTTTTTTTTAAAAAAATTATAATTTTTTTTTAAATGCATGTTAAATGCAATTTTTAAGAGCATAATAATGTAAGGTTTTTTCTGGCAGGGAAATTACCCACGCTATACAATCCCTTGGGAAACAAAGGTATTGGGGTTCCTTCCTGTTAAAAACCCCCTAGCTCATTACTTCACTGTTAACGAGCAAAAACTGGGGAGAAAGGACCTTGGACTCTGAGAACTGGGGGCGACTTGGATGTTGTGAGGGAAAAAAAAACTGGTTGTTTTGGCACATGCTGAAGGGTATGAGTCGGCCCTGGGGGTTACATTGGTCCGGGGGGTTCACCCCCGGGCCCGGGGCGTACCCGGCCCCCAAGTAGTGTCCAGGGGCCCCCTTACGTGAGTGTTTCCCTTTCCCCGGGAATTTTTATCATCGATGTAGTAGCGTTTTTCTTTTTGGGAGAAAAAACATATTTTTGGGATAAACTTGCACCCTCATTCCCCACCGACCAAAAACCCCAACCCTCCCCTTTGGGGGTCCACCTGCCCATGAAACCCCCCAAAGGGGGTTCCCCAAATTTTTTGAGCCTCCCCCAAAATTAAAAAATTCCCATCCCCCCCCCCCCCCCCCCCCCCCCCCCCCCCCATCCTTTTAAACTAAAAAAAACAATACCCATAATAAAATACAAAAAATTCAAGGGTGGGAAAAATTATTTAAATTTATATTTTTTTAAAATTTAAAATTATTATTTTTTTTAATTAAAAAATATTTATTAGCTTTATCCCCGGAAATCTTTTTAAAGTTTTTTAAATATACAAATTTTAGAACCACATTTTGTAAATAGGGAGAGTAATCATTATTGTTAAATTCTTAAGTGAGGGTGAGCTTGATGAAATGATACTATTGTCCAATGTTTGGTTAATGTCACTTAAAAAGTCTAAATCACCACCTAGTAATTGGAGTCGATTTTTTTGTTGGAGAGAAGTAGCTGAAACCCCAAAAAAACCACGTTTCCCCAAAACGATGTTTTGGGAATGCAATCAGGACCTCTTAAAACCCAATCTCCAAATTTCAGGGATGGGTAAGGGAATTTTCCCTTTGTAACCAAAACCTTTGTATGATTTTTTAAAAATTTGGGTTTTAACCTTGTCATTTTGTAGCTCAATTATTTTTCCTCCCAAAGCTCCAACTTCTTCAAATTGAAAAACTTAATACCCATTGGAATTTCATCATAACAAATCTTTGAATCGATAGACATATCTTCATGCAGATATTCAAATTCAAAAAAAACTTGCAATCGTCATCGAATTTAGACTTTCTTTCTACTCAAAAGCTCGAAATTGTATACCGGGCCATATTTCCTTATATAGTTAATTTTGCAATAAAGAATACCGATTTGGGTTTAATAAGATTTGGGGCATTGCCTTTCAACGCAAAAATTTATTTCATTGAACTTTGCAAAAAACTAGCAAATTAAAGTCATTTTTTAATTTTTGAGTTCATTACTGAGAAAAAGCTTCGTGCCCTTTCAAAATTTTCCCAAAAGGGTGCCCAAAAAAGGTTTTTAAAAAAGCGTCTCAAACAGTTTCCTTTAGAACCCAAAACGAACTTCATTTTGTGAAACAAAAAACGTTAAAAAGTTTTCCTCTTTCTCGGGAACAGAGCTCCCAAAATTTGCATTTTGGAGCTTGTTTTTTAATTTTATTCACTCAGAAAAACATTGTTTAATGAATTGTGTGGGGGCCTTTCCACTGAGTTTTCTTTCCCAGCCAAAAGGTTGGCGATGAATACAAAAGTGAATGGTAAAATTTTTTTGGCACTAAATTTTTAAAGAAAGGCCCAAAACCCACGGGCGACCAGTCATAAAAGGTGCTTCCATCAGTTCACAAGCAAGATTTATTTAAGTTGGAAATTTTCCTTTTTTTTTGGGAAAAACTCCTAAACAACATAAATATTAAATCTCCTTTGGTTGGGTTTTTTTTTCCCTTTTGGAAAATAAAAAATCTTGACCAAAAAACTTCCGTCTTTTTTAAAAATCCCACAAATTTAAAAGGGTAAAGATTCTTTTGCTGGAAAAAAGTTGACCGTCCGCTGAAATGCAAATTCTTTGGGCCCTTAGGGTTTTGGGCAAAAGTGATCTTCCAAATTTCTGCCCCAATTTCATCTTTGCGTTTTTGAAATTAAATTTGGGGTTGAGAGGAATCATCTTAATTATATCATGTGGTGGCTTGTCAAACGTATTCAGAACCTCCCTAACCGCGGGAAGGGGAATTGAGTTTTTTCCCCAATTGAAAGGGGCTTTCCAGATTTTAGCAATAAACAATTAAATTTTGAATGATGCCGAAACCCAAATCACTTTGTTTTTGTGAACTTTTGCAAATCTTTTAAAAATTTTTTTGGCCCGCTTTTGAAATTTTTCATGAAGTGAAAAAAAATTTAAAAAACTTATCTTGCCTTGTCAGGATGTACCTTTTTTAAATTTCAATAGTCGGGAAGGCTTAAATGGCCCATTAGAAAATATTTTTTCCTAACGGGGCACTTTCCCATGGGGTTTGGGTCGATGCAGAAATAAAATTTTTTACTTAAGATATTTCAAACTTTTTTTGCCCTCCCAATTTCTTTTTTTTTGATTTTTTCGTTTTTTTGCCATTCAATTAAAAAAAAAAAAAGATTGTACCCCTTTTTTTTTAAAAAAAATGTTTTTTCTGTTCCTTCCTTCAAAAAATTTTCAGCCATAACTTTTAAAAATTTTTTTTTCAAAAATAGATGAATAAAAAAATTATTAACGGGGGAAAAAAAAAAATTTTTTTCCGATTACATTTATTTTTTTTTTTAAATACCTTTTTAAAAAAGGGTTTTTGCAACAAAATTTTCTATGTACACATTTTGTAAGTAAAATTTTAAATTTTCAAAATTAAAGCCAAATTTTGGGCCCATGGGAAAGGGATTAATTTTTAATTTCCCTTTTATACCCCCATATAACTTTCATTAATTTTTTAATATTAAAGGGTTTGCAAAAAAAAATAAAGTTTTAATCTCAATTTTAATAAAACATTTGAAAAATTTGAAAAATAGGAAAAATAAGTATCACACCAAAAATTACTATTTTTTTCGGGACTTACCAAAAAATCTTGGGGAACAACAAAAAAACAAAAAACACAGCACAACACTTTCCCCAAAATTGAAAAATTTGGTTGAATAGCTTTGGGGGACCGCCCTCAAAAGGGGCCGGGGGCGGGAAAAGTATCTTTGGGGGGATGGGTGAAAAAGCATGACTGGAAAGGGAATGGGGGTTATCCCGCGCCCAACATGCCTTTGGGAAAGGGGGGGAAGAACTTAAAGCAAGGAATTATTTTTTTGTTTATTTATTTTTGACTGACAGCACACTCGGAAAATACCTAGAGGGGCCCCTCTCCCCCCCCTTTTGCCTTTTAAAATCGCCCCCCTTACCCGCCCCCTTTCAACTTAGCCCCCCCCCCTTTAAACAATCCCACAGACCCCAAAGGGGGCGGTACCCCCCATTTTGGGGAACCCCCTCCCCTTTGTGTATACAAAGATTGGAAAAGGTGCCCATGACTTCCAATTAACCGGGTTGTCATGATTTTTTATAATCCCTTGTTGTTTTTTTTTTAAGGGGGGTTTCACAAGAAAAAGTCATTTGTTTAAAAAATTTTTCGGTTTTTTGCCTCACTAGGGGTAAGCTGTAAACCCCAAAAATAATTTGTTGGGGAAAAATTTTTGGGGGGCCTAAATTTCCTACATGAAGGTTTTAATAAAGTTTTACGTTTTTTAATGGATCCCCCTTAAATTTTATTCCAGAATTTATATTTAAAAATAGTTTAGGAAAAATCTTAAAAATTCATTAGGGCATAATTATGAATTTTAAAAAAGGGGTAGTTTTCCCACGGTCCCCTTTGTATGAAAATATTTTAAAACCATTTTTTAATTTGGGGGGTTTCGAGGGAAACCCTTTCCCAAATTTTATTTTAATTTTTATGTCGGATGACACTTCCGGAAAGGGTTGGGAAAAAAACCCCTTTAAATCGATAAATTTTTTTTAAGAAAATGGGGGCCCGTCAGGGTAGTTTTCTGAGCTGAAAGTTGTTCCCCTTATAAACAAAAAAAAGCATTTTTCCAATGGCGAATCCTTTCCCGGCCCTCCCTTTTTTTGGGGGATGACTACGAAATTTTTATTGCAGTTTGTTGACCCTCCACAGGGTTTGAACGGCAGAATACAGCTCTCTGCCCAAAAATTCCTTGGGAAATTGGGAATGGGCTTTAATGGCTTTCCCGCTTCCCCTGGGGCCAAGACGATTTTTGCCCCATTTTCATAAGACACCCCGGTTTTACAGCCACCCCCCCATTTTTTTTAAAAAATGAACCACCTTTTTTACCATTTCTCAAAAAGCGTAAGGTTTAGGAACTTTTTTTTGTTTTTTAAATTTAAACTTGGGATCCCCACTAAAAGGCCCTGAAATGAGGGTTTTATCAAAGCATTGAATTTGTTTCAATGTCTTTACGGTTCGGGTTTTCCTGGGGTTGTTTGAAAGGGGGAAAACCCCCTTTTGAGGGCCGCTGAATGGGGCCGGGGGTCAGTTCAAAACTAGATTTTCGGCCCAATTTTTGTGTAGGGCTCGCTAGACCCTCGGCTTTAAAAAAAGGTTTAATATTGCCCCAACTTGCTACCCATTCCCCGGGTACTGGTCCCTTTTCCGTACAGCCCAAATGGGCAGCCTTCCTTTTGCCGACCCGGGGACCCCCCTTTTTTCTTCCCCGGGGGGTTTTATTTTCGGGGCATGAAACCGTTCGAAATTTTCATTGCACGCCCAAATAAATTTGCTTCCCCGCCCTGTGTTTTCACCCCCAAAAACCTGTCTTGTAGGAAACCAAATGCGAAGTAAAAAGGCCCTTGGGGAAACCGGGGAAGCTATCGGTTTTCGAAACCCCTTTTTGGGATAACCCTTCCCAAAGGCAACCCCCAACATCCCGGGGTCGATTTTCTCCCTGAAGATACGATACCTCAATCCCATTTTGATCTTGAAAATTTCCCCAAAGGAAAAACCCCAAACTTTTTATACGAAAGGAGGACCTTTAATGAGCTTCCTCCAACCCGCTTTGGGGGGGTTTTAAAAACCCAAATTTAAAGGGAAAGGCTCAACTTGGGGGGCCTCCAGGGAAATGTGTTTTTTTGTTGGGGAAGGACCCAAATTTTAAATTTGCTTTACCGGGTAAACCCAGTGTTTTTAGGGGCTGAAATATATCCATTTTTAAATTTTTTAATTTGGGGGTTATATCTTTAAAGGTCCCCGGTTTCCGGGTTTTATTTTAAAGGGATTCCATGAGTCTCTGTTGGAAATTGCCCTCCCCAAAAACTCATGGAATCTTCCCTCGTGCAATGTTTTCACGAACAAATTTTAAAAAATTTATTAAAATTAAGACCCGGGGCTCGCCCTTTTTGTGGTTTCCTGGTCAAGCTGGCCCTTTCGGGAAAATAAAACCTGGCGGACCCAGGGCCCCAAAGGGAGGCGGCAGCCTGTTCCGGGGGGGAGTCTGGGGGGTCATTTTTTTTGACCAAAAGGGTTTTTTGTTCGGGGTGGGGTCTTACCCCCGGGAAAAACCAGGGGGGGTTTCGCCCCCTTTCCCTAAAGAACAAGCTGGGTTTCCATCAGGGACAGGGGTGTCCCGATGGCCTCTTCTTTTTCGAAAGTCAAAGAAAAGAGGTGGTAAACGTGACGGGGGGGACTCCCGCGTCGGGCCCCTTTTATTTACCATTTTTTTTTTACTGACGGGGGGACCCCACCCAGTGTGTTGGGTTTTGCAAATTTCCCCTCTGAGTGTGTACAATTTGGTGGAGTTTCTTTAAAATATGCCCCAAAACCGCCTCGCCCCTTGTTTTTTAAAGGGTTTTGACCTACGTTTTTTTTTACGCGATAGCGCTGTGGATTTTAAATTTTGTTTTACCCCTTTTTAAATCCCAGGCGGATCTTTTTTAATCCCCTTTTTGAGCCCCCTTTTATAAAGGGGCCTTTTTGGGGATATTATCTCACATTGAAATCTTTTCAACAGTTTTATTACTTTTTTAACCCATTTTTGTTTTTGTCTTTTTTAACGTATTTTTTTTTTTTCCCATGTTGTGCCCAATTTTTCGTGTTATATTTTTTAATTTTATTTGTTTTGTTTTTTTATTGGGAGTGAAACATTTGGGGTTTTTTTTTTGGCGGGTGTACACTTAATTTATCCCAAGATCCATTTGAAAACTCCTATATTTCCCCCAAATGTTAATAATTATCTTTTTTCCCAAAGGGGGGATTTTTTTATTTTTTAATATATTTTCAACCCCTAATGCCCAAAGGGCGAGGGGCCTTTAAAACCCATGATAATAAAAATAATAATAATAGTTTCGACTATTTGATTCGTAAATTTTTTAAAGTTTATTTAGTTTAACCTTTTTTAAAATTTGAAAGGGGCTAGAAAAAAAATGTTTTTAAAAATTTAAAAAAGAGTGAATGTTTAAAAAAAGCTTTCACCCACATTAAATACAAATTTTGGTTTTTAACACCGTTCTTCTTCAAAAAGTACCTAATTTTGTCTATGCAAACCTTTGTTTAAAGTTGTATGGGGGGAAATTCACCAGTAGGAAATTTTCCAAATTTGCTTCACTTAAACACATCAATTCATTTTCAAAATTGATGGTTTTAGGGGGGTGATGCTGTTAAATGCAGATGAAAATTTTGGTGTTTTTAAAAAACCCTTGGTTTTTAAAGAGGGCCAATTCAAACTGTTTGGGCAAACTTGTAGGGTTTTCTTCCCCTATCGGGTTTTTTAAAAAAATAATGTGAGATCATTTTTATTTTCTTTATTCTTTTCTATTGATTATTTTGGGTTAAAATTTAAAACCCCTTTTTATGTCCAAAATATAATGAGCAACTTTACAAATTTTCGTATTTTTCTGTGGGAAAACAATAAATTCTCGGAAAAATGAAAAGTTAGCTTGGACCCTGATATAAACCCTATGTATTTTTAATGTGTTTTAAAGGGTTTCCGAATAAAACCATAACCCAAAAGTAGAACTTTTATTCTTTTTTTTTTCACTAATCCTGAATCTATATTAAAATAATATCCAAACAAAGCACCCAAAACAGAAATATTCCCCCCCATTTAAATATACCTCATAATTTTAGTTTCAAAAAAAAATTTTAAAGGTTTGTATTGAAGCATCTAAGTTGACGTTGTGAATTTATTAAATTTTGGGGGGATTTGGTTGTCTTCACCATTCACTAAAGGGGCATACCCCAAATATTTGGTTTTTCAAACCCAAAATTTTCCTTCACTAGTTCAAGGTTAAAAATTTTTGGGGCCCTTTAAAAAACATTTTTGAAACCCCTGTGCCTGTGGGGATTGTATGTTTTAAAGGTGATTTTTTGTTACTTTAAAAAAACATTTTTACCTTGTGCCCCGTGTTTATTGAAAGTTTTAAAAGGGATATTTGTGACTTTAAAAACATTTTGACCTGTGCCCCGTGGTGTTTGGGAAGTTTTAAAAAGGGGATATTTTTGGGGTTAAGAAACATTTTGGGCTCTGGCCTGGGTGATTTTTATGTTTTTAAAAGGTTTATATTTTTTGAATTTAAGAAACATTTTGACCCGTGGCCCGTGGTTTTGTAAAGTTTTAAAAAAAGGGGAAAATTTGTTGAATTTAAATTTTGTTTAAAAACCCTTTTTTTCCTTCCTCTCTTCCCTCACCCAATCCCGTTTTACTAAAAACAAAAATTAAACCATGAAAACCACCAAAATAAACCCGAAAATTTAACCCAAAATTAAAAAAAAATTTTCATTTTAAAAACTTTTATTTAAACCCAGGGAGGTGTTGGGGACAAAAAAAGAGGTATGCAATGTTTCACATTACAAAGGCAAGCAACCCCAAAATTTCCCCTTTTTGAGGAACTAATTCAAATTCCATCAGATTCACATGAAGACTTTCAATCAAAAAAATTTGCTTAAACAATTGAATAGGGACAAACACTTTTCAAAAATTTTTTTTTTGACTTTGGAAAATACTTTGGGAAAATTTTTCAAAAAATGATAAGAAATTTTCAAACTGGTCCCCTTCAATTTTTCCTTTAGTGGGCTACTTTAAAAAGTTTTTCATTTTCAATTTGATCCTACAGACAACCGCTGTACACAAACTTTTTTATTTTTTTTAGGTTACTATATTTTCCTTTGTTGCTTTAAAAAACAGTTAAATTAGGCCTATAATAGATAAGACGGAAACAAAAAAATTAAAGGCCCCAATTTAAATGTTTAGTTTTAAAGGAAAAAAAAAATTTTTCATAAACCCCTTTTCTTTAAGACCCAAATTTTTTTAAAGGGTATTTTTTTGGCCATTTTTGACCCCATTGCCTAGAAGCAACCCATTTTTTTTTTTTTAAAATGCCAATGTAAAAAAAAACTTTTTCTGGCCCTTTAAACAAACCTAATATACAAAAAAATAACAATTTTTTAAAAAAAGGTAGAAAAAAATGACACCCTAAAATTTTTTTTGTATAGTAATGAATTGTGAAATTAACATTTGCAAAGGGTTTTTAGTGTAGTAGGGAGTAATTTTGAATTGTGAATTAACAGTTTTTCAAGGGTTTTTAGTGTAGTAGGTAGTAATGTGAATTTTGAATTTAAAAATTTGCAATGGTTTATGTGAAATGGGGGGTAATGAAAAAAGCTGTGCATTTTTAAAGTTGATTTTTAAAATAGTGTTTTTATTTACTTTTCCTATTAAAAAATTTAGAATTTAAATTTCTACCTTAAATCTAGTAAATTTTTTTTAGAAAATTTGTCTGAAATTTTATAAAATTTTTTGTTTAAAACTCGGGTGTTGGGAAACCCGCGAAAAAATAATTTCTGACGAGAATGGGGCCCAAAAAAATTCTTAAAAATCGTCCCGCTTAAATTCCTTTTAAAAAAAGGAATTAAATAAAATTTCCCCTAAAAAATGTTTTTTTTTTAGTTTTTAAAGTGATCAATAATGCCCAATTTTACCTTTTAATGTTAAACATTAATTTGAAAAAAAAAAAAATTCTTAAATTAATTGTTGTGTCCTTGCACCTCTAAAGATTATAATGAAAATTAATTAGAATTTTTTACCTCATATTCCCCCCTACGGGGGCGGGGTTTTGGGGAAAAGTCCCGGGAGTAAAAACCCCTTTGTCCCTAAAAGCCCCAAAAAAAGGGAAGGCATCTGTGCGGTGTAAACCCCGTGCAGGGGGAAACCCCCTCCCACATCTTTCCCAAACCTTTTTTTTTTTTTTTTTTTCCCCTTCTCTTTTTTTTTTTTTTTCCTTTTTTCCCTCTTCGCCTTCTCTTTTTCCCTTTTCTTTCTTCCCTTTTTTTTTCCCTTCCCCTGCCGGGTTAAAAACCGCCCCAGAGGCCTTTTGGCCCCCCCTGTTGACGACCTTGGAAACTAACACGCTCAATTTGGTTTAAAAATTTGGGAACCACTGCATTGACTCCTGAGTGAAAGTGCGCCGGTTTAAATCTTGGTAAAGGGCCCTTTGGGATGACAACCGGGGACCCCCAACCTTGAGAAAAACCGGTTTCGTTCTTGATGGTTCCCAATAAAAAATTTCGCTTTCCCCGCATACATTGCTGCAATTTACCTCTCCTTTCCCGGGGATGCCCAATAAAGTTGTCTGTCCGCGTCCCTATGGGCCCCTCGTCGGGAAAAAGGGTTTAAAAGGCCCCATGTGGTAAACCAACGGGGGTCAACCCGGGGCTACGATCCCAATACTTAAACAGGTTGCCTCCAACCCCATGACTGAGTGTATGTCACAGCTGGGCAATTTTCTGTCCGCTGGGACCGAAATGCCAATTGCTGCGCCCTCTTACTGCCCGGCCCCCAAAAAGGCCTTTAATGATAAAAGGCCGGAAACGGGTAAGGCCGTCCAGCCCTGTTTTGACAAAAAGCCAGGAAGTGGTGAGGCCCCAGCCCCGCTTCCTGGTGATGTCTCAAGTAGATGAAAGTCAAGATCTGAAACGTGTGAGCCCATTTATCCTCGAAAGAGTGAGAATGTAGCGGCAAAATCAGACGTTTTAATAAGGAAACTGCGTGATGGCACCATTATGATACAGACTATGATTGACACAATCCTCGAAAATTATGGCGATCTCCGAAATATCGTTGAGCAATACGGCAATATACAGTTGAAGGTGGAGCCCCACAGGTTCCTCAATGTTTGCAAGGGAAGTGGTCACTTGTTATGACCTCGCTGCGTGAGCATTGAGGATATCTGTGAGGAGCTTTCCCTCAGCATGTCACCGAGGTTACCGTTATTTACCAAAAGAATGGACAAGAGAAAAAGACCGGATACATACATCCTCACCTTTGCGACCCATCCTCCAAGGAGGTTCAGAGCGGGCTTCCATGTGCTCAGAGTCAGGCCATACGTTCCCAATCCTCGGCGCTGCTTTCAGTGCCAGGAATTTGGGTATACGAAGCTGAGATGCCGTGGAAGGCCAACCTGTGCAGATTGCGGACAGGAGGCTCACGATACACCGTGTGAGTCTCCTAAGTTCTGCTCAACTGCAAGGGTCCGCATTCTGCTTGGTCTCGGACCTGTCCGAAATGGAAGGTGGAGAAAAAAGTCCTGGAGATCCAATGTGAAAAGAAGATCTCCCTATGCCAGGCACGCAAGGAATGTGTATCCAGTCAAGCTTCGGTGTTTTCGACATCTTATAGTCAGAATTGTAAGCCAGAACATAAATGCCCAACTGCCATAGCGCAGTTAATATTGCAATACGCCTACACAACCTGTGCCACTCGTCTCTACTCGAGACACTAAAAGCAACCAGCCACCATCTATGGTGGACCAAAAATAGTTACAGGGGCGACACCCCGTCGAAGTCGCCTCCACCACCTTTACCCCAGGAGGCCTCCTAGGGGAACCCTCCGAACCCTCCTACGTGGACCCCCTCCGAGTCCTCCTCGAGGAACCCCGCCGAGCCCTACTCGAGGAACACCCCGAGTCCTCCTCGGGGTCCTAAACCATCTGCGACTGTTGTCGAGCCGCTCAACCCGCCTCAAGAACTCCGGAGGTCGGGATGAGTGGTGGTACAGGCGAGGTCGCAAAGGCGAGTCCATGGTGCCTTGGGAAAGGGCCCGGAGGGACG